>APFE030121524.1:93793-121629 GCA_000404065.3 Pinus taeda
CTTATCAATTTATACAAATATTTTCAGATCTGACAATTGAAACTTGCATATACCTTCCAAACTTATAATTTAATTTATTCTTCAGATGTTTGTCATTAATCTGTATGTGAGAACCATAGAATAATGAGTAGGAACACAAAATAGACAGTCACACCAAGGAACACAAGATGTAAGTTGGAAACCCAATGTGGGTGAAAACCACCTGCTGCAATATGTCTCTATCTTCTTTCAATTAGAAACTTCTTCTTACAATGATGTTTTACTAGTGCAATCTTTTACCAGTACGCAGGCTGCAAACTGCAGAGAGCTACAACCCTCTCTCGTTTTCCAGCTTCTTTTGGAAGGGAGCTACAACCCCCTAAGATCTTGTACTAGCTAAAATACTAGTACGTAGGTGCTGACCTATAGAAGGCTACTACCTTCTCTTTCCTTCCAGGGACCACGTTTCATCAATTTTCAAACTGGATCCAAAACATCATCTACATGTGCATCACCCAATCTCCTTTAAACAAATAACTTCTCAAAATGTAGTAACCAGAAAATAACTCCAGTAACCAAACACCAATTTAAACCCAGATCTCTGCAGAAACAGATAAAAGACAACTAAAATATATTTCAAGAAAGGTCCACAACTTCACCGAAGGAAACCTGTGGATATCCACACTTCTGTCGTGACGAGTCTGCGCAACTCCGCACCTACTTCTTCTCTGGTTCTGCACACCTCCGCACTGCACCGTTGCCGCTCCTGTGCACCTCCAGATTTAGACAATTTATCAGTTCTCAAACATACCCTAGACTGTCGAAATCATAGATCCGTTCAT
This sequence comes from Pinus taeda, assembly GCA_000404065.3. Classification (NCBI taxonomy): domain Eukaryota; kingdom Viridiplantae; phylum Streptophyta; class Pinopsida; order Pinales; family Pinaceae; genus Pinus; species Pinus taeda. The sequence continues at coordinate 94,615 of APFE030121524.1, forward strand.
GTGTCAAAGGGGTCCCAACTCTTCAGTAGATCTGAGTTATAATGCTCTGGTTTCTCCTTGATTCAGATTCAACTATGTCTCATCAACCGATTAACAGAAATGCAGATCTTGCTCTTATTAATATTTTCAACACTTGTGATTAGCCAAATGATCTCCTTTCCTTTTTATAGGCTAGGCCTCACTCAAAACCATGGACCAAAACCATTGAGAAACAATACCACGGACCCAATACTTGGGTTCAATTATTTTGTATGCAATACCATGGACCAAAACCATAGGATCAAAAACTGTTAGACTAATACCATGAACCAACCATAAGATTTCCCATGAGGGTATGATTTTCTCTACATGAAAGTGCGTGAAATTTTCTTTGCATGAAAGTGCGTTAACTTTTCTCTGCATGAAAGTGCGTGAACTTTTATTTGCATGAAAGGAACTTTTCTCTGCATGAAAGTGCGTGAAAGTTTCTCAGCATGAAAGGAACGTTTCTTTACATGAAAGTGCATGAACTTTGATGCACTATAATTTATCATCTGAGATGAGTGGGTTGCCATCAAGTACAACATATGTATCATAATGCCAAAAATATTCATTTTTTACCACTTGCATTGCACATTTTACCTTTGGGCATTTGGAGCACCAACTTGAGCGACTTCTTCAAGCTGATTTTGGCACCATCCGTTTGCGGTTTTTCCTGAAACCTTCGCCAAGTAAGTACATTCTCCCTTACGCTGCATAGGTAGAAACAATTCATCCTGAACAGAGATTTCGATAGGTTGAGTTTGCGTAACGTTCCCCATATTCCCTTCAAAAGGCACTTGATGAATTTGGATGGGCGTATGAAGGGGTTGAGATGGGAGACAAGGAGAAAACCGCTCGAGACAAGTAAGCGTTTCCCAATGGGTGGGGAGAAACGAGGAACGATGGTGATGATCAGACCAAGGGGATTCCCCAAAATACATGGTCTCAATAATCTCTTCATCAAAAGGAAAAGTTTCCTTTAAAGGGTTTGAAGAAGCTCCATCTCCAATCCAAGGGACTAAACATACGAGTCAAGAGCTCTACTCGAAGGAGCTGATTTAGAGGATGGAGCCGATGTAGAAACAATTTCGACATAGTTGAGCTCAATAGGACTCAACGACATTGTTAGAGTCGGTCTTCTCAGTCCTCCGTCAGAGATCAAAACTCTTTCTGCATCTCATTTTTAGGTGTCTCGCTCCATTCATTCAGTTACATTCCGCTAGAGGCATGCCATAATCTGACGGAAGGGTCTTGTCAGTTCATTCCCCTCATGTCTTGTACCTGCTGGCTTAGTTCTTTTCATCAAAGTTATTAAAATCCATGACAGTCAATTTTTGATATTTTAATGGACAAAACTCATTTCAGTCATTAGGTCTAGGGTTTGCAAATTGTTGTTCTCAAAGTGCTTCAATAATACTTGCAGGCGAGAGGAAGGTTCAATAATTCACTCAAATGATGTTTCTGAGCAAGAAAATATGAATTTTTGAAACTTGAGTGAGTTTTTTGTCCAAAATAGGCTAAGAAATAACAACCACCTTCACTTTTTACACAGGTGCCATGGTTTTAGAGAAATGTCACAAATACTCTTGCCTCGGGAGAATTGATACACCTCTAACGTGACCTTGGGAAAATCGATTTTTCTCCTAGTTTGGTTAGCCAAATGACTTGCTTTATGGGTAAACTGATAACTAGACACAAATATATTTCCAATAAGCTATCATGAGCTCAATTTGGAGTTGAGGAACACCTTCAAAAGTTAACCGCAATAGCACTCTGCCTTGAGGCAGCTTCACTAGGAACATTTTGACCAGTCTTAGGAGATTTGAATTTTGACAAGGAAAATGAAATCTAAATTGAAAAATTCTAGTTGGGGTGGAAGGTAGACTCAAATAACTTTCAAACGCGCTATCCTATGCCCAATTTGGACACCCAGAAGGCCTCCAAAAGTCTCCTATAAAAAAACGTTATGAACAGGATCTGTGTGGCGCGACACTTATGATAGGGAGCTCCAAATCAAGAAAGGTTTACATTTTTGGATTCAGCATGAAAAATCATGAATGATGGCGCATGGATGAGAAATTTGGACAAGGTTTGAGTCCCTGAACCTCTCCATCTGTCGTTTGGGTGGAAAATGCAACGCTGGCAAACGATTGGCTCTTCGACTTCAGTTCATTAATGATGATTGAACGACTCCCTATCTTCAGCGATATTCTTTCCCACCTATGAGGTTATTTATGGTATTTAAAATCATTTGTAAAGGGTTGGAGTTTCTGTGAATAGCGTGGAGAAAAAACCCACCATTCTCATTGTACAGTTTTGGCTTGGAGACTAATAGAATGATGCAGCTCTGATTCATGAGATCCTTGTGGTGTGAGTTTAGCAATGTGTTTTCTTTTCTATGTTTCATATGTACACTGTTATGTTTACCATCCATTCATAATCATTTTTGGTTGAATGCTCTTAAGTAGGAAAGGTAGAATCTAGTTTATGCTCTGCCTTGTAAAGCATTCATATTCTGTGTATCTTCTTATGTCTGAAAAGGATTCATGTGTATGCCCTTTTTAGCTTTTCTTAACAATCTTTCCACTCCATTTTATTTAAATTTCATTGCTAAACCTTCCGCCTATCTTGCCTCATGAAATATTCTGTGTCTTTGATTTAATTTCCCAGCTCATGCGGTCCTTTGGCCCCACACAGCCCAGAAAATTCAGTGATTTAAAAATCGCATTTTCAATATCTATTTACTAGCCTAAAATCAATATTTCATTTTGAGTCATCCTAGAATTTATTGTGTATTTTTACTGAGTGTGACCCGGAGAGAGCCCTCTCTTGTTCTGGTAGGGCTAGCTACCAGACTGAGCGTGGTTTGTGGTTAACCTGAATTTTGCCTTCCTTCAGCCTAAGGAAAATTTAGGTACTAACATAATGGTGACTCCACTGGGGATAAAATGGTTTGCTTGAAGATTATTTTTCCCCAGTACATCTATCAAGCTCAGATCTGATGGTTGATGGTGAAAAATGATTAGACATAAGAAGACGGCTGAAATCATTCACCTGGCGACTCTTTTCACTGAAGAATCCAGTAACCGGAGCTTCATGGTGTCTCCATTGTAGAGGGATCAGTAGCTTTGAGATTTTTTAAAATGGAGCGGATAGCAAGAAGATACGCTCCCATGAGCCGAGATCACATTCCAGGCTTTCCAAATAAGATTTCGAAAGTAGATTGGTCAAGGAATTTGCCTACATTTAAAGATGATGGTAGGAAGGATGTTGCTTTACATCTGGTTAGATTTCACATGCACATTCGCAAGTTGAAGGTTGATATTCCCGAAGATTGCTTAATGAGGATATTCCTAGCCACTCTAGAAGGTGAAGCCCAATCTTTGTATGAAAATTTTCCCACTGCTTGTATTTACTGTCTAAAGGATTTTCATGCCATGTTCATTGAGAGATATAAAGAATCTTATCCATCACTAAATTTAGTTTAGGATTGTTGCAAGCATGCTTATGGTTTTATTGAGAGCCTTGAAAAATATTATGAGGATGATAATTTCATGGATGAAGAGATCATGGAAGCCTTGTATGAAAATCCAGTTCAGTAGCATAAAGATGGTCATTAAAATCTGCAGCAGTATCAAGATTTTAGTGTGGTGGAAGATGAAGGAATTTTGCATCTTGACGGTCAACAGGAATTACATGAAATGGATCAGAAGTATGAGGAAAACTTGTACACTCCTTCACTTGAAATTAATGAAGACAATCACTGTTTGAGCAAGAGAAAACAAAATGTATTATCTCCTCTATATGAAAATGAAATAGATAAACTCTTTAACAGTCATGTTCCAACTCAAGTTAACACAGATCTGCAGTGTGCACACGGTCAAGAAGGTGATGGTGGAAATTTTTCCTCTTTTGAAAAGGATGACAGTCCTATGGGCAGCTTTATAGATCAGCAGGATGAAGATTTCCATATGGCTGGAAATGATGAAAGAAGAAGTTTTGTTTCAGATCCGGTGGAAATAAAAGATGATATGCAAAAAAATGATGTTCCAATCTCAGATAATGGGGATGATAAATCAGATCAAGATACAGATGTTGAGGAGGAAAAAGAGAGTTGCATGGTTGAGGCTGCCTCAAATGGAGAAAACAGAGTTACAAACCTAACTGACCTTATCCCACCAGAACTAGATCTTCATGAGGAGGTAGCTCATTCCCTCTATGAACAACAAGGTGAGATTTTTGTTCAAGTAAGTGAAAAAGCTCTGGGTGAATTTATGGTAGATGATATAAATGATTGTGTTGAGTTTCCAGAATCATTTGAGGTTTCTTTTCTCATGATTGATGAATTGAAAGACAATATAGCTTTCATATCATATGAAGATGACCTACAATATATTCAAACTTCAATAGACTAGACCATTCAGGATCCCCTTTCAGACTCTTCCTCATATGTCTCATGTTTTGAAATTTTCTTTGAAGAGGAAATCTGCTCATCTATTTCTTCAAAAAAATTTGAAGACCAGGAACATACTCTTACCTATGAAGAAACACCAGAATCAAGAGAAAAAGATATCTTGTTTTTCCAGCAAGAGGTCAATCTTCATGTTTTTCATGATCCAATGGCAAATCTGTTGCAGTCAGCAGTGAAGGTGATTATTGCAGTATTCAATGATGAAGGAGATCATGGTCAACTGTGTTTTTGGATGCCCAGTTACCAGTATCTATTGTTGACTAGAAGAATCAATCAAGAAGGCATTTGCTTCATTAGTTACATTGGAAGACACATTACACATGATTTTACATATTGCATTTGTATGTAGGTGGTTGTCATCATGATTTGAAACCCTCGAATCTTGATGGATTGTTTCCATTGAATAAGTTTTGTCAGTTCTTTGTTTTAGTTAAGTCAGTCATGAGTCATTTCCTTTTGCATTGAGTCAATTTTTTCAGTCATGTTGGTTTCATAGTTAAGTAGGTTTAAGTCAAGTTCCAATCAATAAATGCGTCAGAGCCTTGTGTGGTTTGTCAAAATAATGACTCCATAGCCTAATGGATGAAGGCACTGCCTGCTCACCCAAAGATCTGCAGTTCTTGGCAACTCCAAGGAGCTGGAGCTACCATCCACCATTGGAGCCAATGTTAGAGTCGGTCTTGTCAGTCCTCCGTCAAGATCAAAAATATTTCTACATCTCATTTTTAGGTGTCTTGCTCCATTCATTCAGCTGCATTCCGCTAGAGGCATGCCATAATCTGACGGAACGGTCTTGTCAGTTCATTCCCCTCATGTTTTGTACCTGTTGGCTTAGGTATTTTCATCAAAGTTATTAAAATCCATGACATTCAATCTTTGATATTTTAATGGACAAGACTCATTTCAGTCATTAGGTCTAGGGTTTGCAAATTGTTGTTCTTAAAGTGCTTCAATAATAATTGCAGGCCAGAGGAAGGTTCAATAATTCACTCAAATGATGTTTCTGAGCAAGAAAAGATGAATTTTGAAACACTGAGAGAGGTTTTTTTCCAACCTAGGCAAAGGAAGAAAACCCTCCTTCACTTTTTACACAGGTGCCATGGTTTTAGAGAAATATCAACAATACACTTGCCTCAGGAGAATTGATGCACCTCTAAAGAGACCTTGGGAAAATCACGGTTTCGCCTAGCTAGACACAATGATATTTCCAATGAGCTATCATGAGCTCAATTTGGATTTGAGGAACACCTTCAAATGTTGACTGCAATAGCACTTTGCCTTGAGGCAACTTCACTGGGTACATTTTGACCAGTCTTGGGAGATTTGATTTTGGATGGGAAAATGAACCCCAAATTGCCAAATTTAAGTTGTGTTGGAAACTAGACTCAAACACCTTTCCAACGAGCTATCCTACGCCCAATTTGGACATGGGAAGGCCTCCAAACGTCTCCTTCAAAAGAACGATATGCATAGGCTCTATGCGCCACACCACTGGCGCGACGCTTATGATAGGGAGCTCCAAATCAAGAAAGGTTTACATTTTTGGATTCCACATGACACATCATGACTACTGGCGTACGGACAAGAATTTTGGGCAAGTTTTGAGTCCTCAGTAGGCCAAAAACACTCACCAAATGACCTTTCTTCCCCTATTTTGACACACAGGAAGCAGTCTTGGGAGATTGAGGTTTTGGAGAGGCAAATGGGCACCAAATTCATAAATTCGACTTGGGTTGGAAAGTAGACTCAAAGGCCTTTCCAACGCGCTATTAAGAACCCAATTTGGACACCGGAAAGGCCTTCCAAAGTCCCCCGCAAAAAAGCACCACACACAGGCTCTATGCGTTGCGCACGTGGCGCGGTGCTTATGATAGGGAGCTCCAAATCACGAAAGGTTTATGTTTTTGGATTCGGAATGAAAAATCATGAATGATGGTGCATGGCTGAGAAATTTGGACAAGGTTTGAGTCCCCCGGACCTCTCCATCTGTTGTTTGGGTGGAAAATGCAACGCTGGCAAACGGTTGGCTCTTCGACTTCAGTTCATTGATGATGATTGAACGACTCCCTATCTTCAGCGATTTGATTTCACACCTTTGAGGTTATTTATGGTATTGAAATCATCTGTAAACGGTTGGAGTTTCTGGGAATAGCATGGAGAAAAAACCCAGCATTCTCATTGTACAATTTTCGCTTGGAGATTAATAGAATGATGCAGCTCTGATTCATGAGATCCTTGTGGTGTGAGTTTAGCAATGTGTTTTATTTTATATCTTTCATATGTACTCTGTTATTTTTACCATCCATTCATAATCATTTCTGGTCGAATGCTCTTAAGTAGGAAAGGTAGAATCTAGTTTATGATCTGCCTTGTAAAGCATTCATATTCTGTGTATCTTCTTCTGTCTGAAAAGGATTCACGTGTATGCCCTTTTTAGCTTTTCTTAATAGTCTTTCCATCCCATTTTATTTAAATCTGATTGCTAAACCTCTCACCTATCTTGCCTCATGAAATATTCTATCTTTGATTTAATTTCCCAGCTCATGCGGTCCTTTGGCCCCACACAGCCCAGAAAATTTAGTCATTTAAAAATTTCCTTTTCCATATCTATTTACTAGCCTAAAATCAATATTTCATTTTGAGTCATCCCAAACTTTATTATGTATTTTTACTGAGTGTGACCCGGAGAGATCCCTCTCCTATTCTGGTAGGGCTAGCTACCAAACTGAGCGTGATTTGTGGTTACCTTGAATTTTGCCTTCCTTCAGCCTAAGGCAGATTTAGGTACTAACAGGCATCTCATTGCCCCAGGATTCTATCTGATAAATGGGAGGAAGAACACAAGGATCAGAGCGAACAGAAATCATATTAATGGGAGCGATGTTGGGAGGTGGGAGTGAAAAAACGCCCATAACGGCAGGATGTTTAAAGAGTCCAACACCCACACTCTCACATGGAAGGGAGGTATGCTCAATGAAATGCACGTTGCCATCGGAGGCAGAAGAGGCGAAGAAGGACAACTGGTCTACTGTGACAATTTTCCCCTAATGAGGAAAATGAATAACACGAAATAGAGATGAAGCCACAGCTCGCATGGCATATGTCTAGCTTCGTCCTAAAAGGAGGTTGTAAGTTAAATTGGCATCGAAAACTTCGACCTCTAATTCAATTGTCTTCCCCTCTAGAGTTGTTATGCTCCTATACTAATAGGTTTCATATTTCATGATTGATATTGACGAGCTCTGTAATATATTCATACCTTTTTTCTGGTTGTAAAGGTTTTCCATATTCTCAAAAAACAAAAAAATAAAAAAATATAAAGAGGGTATGCCGTAAAATAAAAATCAAAAGGCAAAAAGAATGAAATGGTAAAAAAAAAAGTGAAAGAAATGAACCCTAAACAAAAATACCAAGAAAGTGTGCAAATCCAAAATGCCACTACTACTTTATTTTCTACAAAAATCTAATTGTGCGGAGGTTGTTGACTTATGCCACTATTGATGAATGGCCAAACAACTTAATCTTGGCTAGTTCATGTTTCAATTTCCTGTTTTAGAGATAGAGAATAAAATCTAACCAAACTGTTCAATCTTGGCAGATAAGTAGATAGGTAGAGAAGAAAAGGAGCTCAAGAGCTGAATCTGAGCCCTTGGGTGTTATAAGTGTAGACTTAGGTAGGCTTATCATGAAAAGTAAAAGAAGGTGATGTGGGTTTGCCAGTCCAAGCGCACCCAAAGAAAGAAGAAAAAATGCTAGGCCAAGTAGGTAGGGTAGGCACAATGGTGTTGCAGAATGAGTACTTGTGATAGATTTTGTCTCCACATATGTTAACTTTTACTTTAATCACAAGTGCCATGGCAGATACAACTCAAGTGAGACAAGGTTTCATGACTAACTCTTCTTCATACTTTTTCCCTAAAAAATCATTCACTCACTTCCCCAAGGATATTAAGATCTGCTTAATATCACTCATAAACCACTCATTCCATTTTGTAATGACTCCCTAAGTAAAACTCTATCTTACTTAGGAGATTGCACAAACATCATATAACCCCTTTTTCTACTTCAAAGCCTAAGTTGACACAAAAGGACAACACTTAGTGCTGGTTCATTACATTTTGCATATTAACTATTAACTTTATTTATATAAATCCCACCTTATTCCCAATCCCATATTGTATATAGATACATTAAAAATTCCAAAAATATTAATATTACCCACCCCGGTCGAATACGACCATAGTTACATTTCAACAGGGATTGATGAATTTATTCGAAGTTCATTAAGAACCCTCTCCCTACGCATTATGGAATTAATTAACCTCTGGTTAATTAATAACCAACCCACCCTGACCAATGAAATTTCCCTCGATACATTTTTAAATATCGTTTAATATGTTGGGCCCGCAGTAATAATTCTCCTTCATTTCTGAAGCCCGCCCACCTTCAGATCTGGGCTCGACCATCCGATGGCCCACGATCATATCGTGCCACCCTTTATCTCTGCTATTTAACACGCGGGGAACCAGCGGATTTGTCGTCGTACACAGGACACACGTCGCCCACCTGGGGTGCTCACTCCCTCCCCGCTCAATACTGGTCGACCCCAAAAGTGGTGTGGGGAAAACTGCTTACCACCCTCCGCTAGGCGACAGGACATCCCAACGCTCTGACGTCATCCATGCAATACATGCCAAAAAATCCCCCACCAACCCCAATTTCGTTAAATAACGTGAAAATGTCATTTTCGCCAGTTTTCCTTGCAAGAAGTGTTCATGCAAAATACGTATGGTTGATTGTGCAAGCGTTCACTCTGCCACCCGACCAGAGAAACCACAACAACAAGCTCTACCGTCAGTCATTTCAACCTGCAATTGCATAATTTGTCTTCTTAAGCCAAGTATTTATCCATTCCACCAGTTACCCTATAATTTCGATTTTCCACTGGTAATTTTACCTCAAAGAGCCGAATTTAAGCTGAGATCATTCCAAAGCTGCCATAAAGGATCCATAAGCCTGTTGTTTACTCCACTCTTCCCACAGAAGCTTGATTTCCAGTTTGAAAACACAAGAACCAAACATGGAAGCTCCCACAGCCCTAAACGTCGCACCTATGAATGCACGTCATAAAGACTTGGATTATTTACCTTTGGCTAACAAAGATTTCCAAATAAAAGATTTGTCTAGTAACATGAACCATCTTCAAGCTTTTTGCCAAATCAGGGATAGCTATCGAAACAATTATGATATTTTTGGGTTATGGGAATCTAACCTTCCCATGTACTTCATTCCCTCCGCTCATGTTTTTCCAGACATTATTCATCAGTGCTGTGCCAATTATGACCTTGTCCATAGAGTAATCATGTCCCCATCCCAAACTGTACTTTTCCATATAACTGTTGAGTCTATTAATGAAATGATACACTTCCATTCCACTGAGCCCCTTTCTCATCTTTCCATGGGGTATCTACTTGAAAAATCTTCTCAATTTTCCAGCTCAGAGATAACCCGTATTTCCCATATGTTCATGCTACCAAATCATCAGCCTACAAACCTACCTCCCTATCTGCAGGCCTTTTTCACTAACATTGGCAAACTTATTTTTTACATGATATCCCTGATCTTGGGATTCAATACCAATGAGTATGTTGATGAGATCACCCTACTTCTACTGTCAATTTTTATTCCAAGACAACCCCTTGCTATCAAATATGATTATGTCGCGTTCATTGCCAACAAAATCCATGATCAGTTCTTGAATTTGGATAGAGCAGGAGTCTTCAAGTACACATCTTTCATATACCACCTTTTGTTGTATCATCATTCAGATTGCTTTTCTTTCCCCATCAGTAGGTTGGACTCAAAGGGAAATCGAAGGTCTATCATCTTTTGGACCTCAATCTTCCATAATACCTATGAGTGCCCTTATACCTATAATGAATTCATTGACTTGTTTTTACATAAAGCCTCCACTCTGCTGATAGGAGTCCCCCCTCCTAGGGTCTCTGGTGACATGAAATATATTCTGCATCTCTCCAAACAGTATAGAATAGGTGACCGGTACCTAGACCAGAATCACACTAAAATCAGAATATATGGCTGTGAACTATGCCCTTTCAAGCTTCCCAAATATGTGCCCACGCGATTGTTTGCATTAGAATATTTAGACAGATCATAAAGGCGGATTTAGATCATTTTTGTAATGGAAAGAAGAAGGCCCAGCTGAGAATAAAAAACCATTTAGGCCCTTATGTCATCAATTCTAGGGATGCATGGAAAGATTTTGAGAAGATATTAGAAGAACACCTTAGATTGAAGAAGAGTTTTCGATCGGTGCCATATGACCGAAATAGTTTTATAAGTGACAGAAAAGTAAGGAACAGGTTATTAGTGTATGTACATCATAGGATCCCAGAAATTGAACAGTATGCAAATCAAGAAGAGTGGGTCGAGGGAACATTAATAGAAGAAATTAGTGAGCAAGAAAAGATGGAAAAAGCTATGAAAGATCTTGAAAGAAGCCTTGACCTAGACTCTTTTGGACAGGTATATTTCAAATTGCCTCAACAATTAGGAGTTGGTACATCTTCTGCTGGAACTTCTCAGCAGCCTGCACAAAAAACTAGCACAGTAGTCACAGGGACTTCAAAGGGAAAAGAGGTAGATACCACAGAGCACCCTATAATAATAGACCAGCTAGCAATGTCAAAAGAAAAGAGTCATGGGAAAATTCCTCTAGCCCAAGCTAAAGCAGCAGAAATTCCTGCACTACAAACTCCTCTAAATGAGGAAAGAAGCAAGAAGAGAGACAGGGAAGACCCCACAGCTATCAGTGGACCTACAGAGCAACTGGGTGCAAAGAGACAAAGATTAAATCCTCTATCTGAAGATGAAATTATTGAAGAAACCACAGATAGTCTAAGAGGTCAAAGGGTAGTTAGCTAGCAAACTTCCCCAGTGATAGAAACATCAACTAGCTCACACAGGCAGGAGCTAGAAAGGTAGCACAGTGAGGAAGTTCCATCCACTAGGCCACAAAGTAAACAGGCGTCGGATATCAAAAGGACATTTACAGAGATGAAGGCCAAGAATGACCCACTAAGGCTTCAAATTTACAATCAGTATCTTAAAATGGCCCCCCACCAACCAGCAGAGATTAATGTTAGCCTATGATATTAAAGAGGGAAAAATGATCATGAGTTACTTTATGCCCAAGGTGCAATAACCATAGTCAGCAGCTAATTACATTAGGACAAATTTGGTGGTCTTAGCCAAGGATATTCATCCTATGGACCAGATTCAGCTTCATAAACAGACTGGAGAGATGGTCTACTCCACACTGGCTGATAAGGCAATGTTAGCTCATAAATTATAGAACTCCTTGGACAGTACCTCTCCTCAACTACATTTGGAGAAAACTTCTTCTTTGGCTAAGGACAACAGGATAAAATATTTGGAGGAGATTATCATTGAACTAGGACATGATCCCAAAGATGCTAAAGGCATAAAGGCATTGATGAAGAAGAAAGAGGAAGATATTGCTGCCCTAAAGAAGCGGCTTAAACTCCCTCCTTCCATGCATCCACAGACTGTAGAAGTTGCACAACAGAAATCTGAAGAGGAGATGATGCACCTACTGATGAATCTCAATGAAAGATTAACCAATACAGAGCAAGCACTAGAAAATGCACTAAAGGAAAAGCAGGGAGAGTCGACCTCCCAGCCTCCTGAGGTCACCCCTATAGTATCAACAACGCTCCCTTCAACACTCGGAACAACACTGGCTCCCAATGTTCCAGCATCTACAACAGAGGTCATCATAGGTACATCAGCAACAGCAATAGCACCAAGCAACAGTACTAATATGACTACAGAACAACTGATAAAGGCCATGGAAGAATTTAAGCTACAAGTGTCTGAATTGAAACTGGTAAAAGAACAATTGGAAAAGGTAGAAAAAAGCTATGACAAATCTAAGATGAATGTGGCAGAGAAAACAAGGGAGTTTAAAACATTAGAGAACAAGGTGAGAGCATTAGAAAAGGATCCTTCTCTAGATAAATCTCTGGCAAAAATCAAAGGTATTCTGTGGTCCAACATCAATCAATCCCTTAATAATGTGTGGAGATCTATCCAAGTTATTTATGAGAATATTGACTTGATAAGAGTGGCCCAAGGGGAGATTCAAAAAATAAGAGCTTTATTGGGACATATGCCTGAACTAGCTAACTAGCTAATACATTTTTTGAACACCAAGACCAGCGAAGAACTGGAAGCACTGGAAATCACAAACATGACAGACACCATTCTGGAAATCAAGAAAGTTCTAACCAAGATAACTCTGATGCAAAATTTGGAAAGGAGATGCCAGGACATGCAGGTGGAGATTAATTCTTTCACAAAAAAGTTCACAGTTTTGCAGGATAAGGGTTTGCCCAGTCCTTTAACAAGTAATAACCGGCTGATGAAATATGTATATTATGCACAAAAATTGAATAAATATGCTTCTAATCAAATTACTTCATCAACAAGTGCTTCAGGAGTGAAGGCACTTCCATCTAGCTAAGCCCTCTACGACAACTTAGAAAATTTATTTTACATTGAGCATGAGGTGAAACATCTATTCACTATTCCACCTAATTTCTTCAGGTACACAGAAACTGATGAAACTTTAAGGAAGCTGCAGAGACATAAATTACAAGAACATAAATGGTGGGAAGATATGTTAACAATTTTATAAACTTATCTTTGGTATCTTTGGTATAATGAAATTTTGGGCCATTTACCATGATGCGGTAAACAGAGTTAAAAGAGGGTCATATCAGTCAAAGTGTATCAGATCAGGGTTGAAGTAATATCTGAGCAAGCCGGAGCAGCCAACATAGAGTATCAGTGGAAGACAACTATAAAACGACTCACAAGGCTACCTCTAGCACATTTGACAAAGACGAAGCAGCCATCACAACATCAATTATCTTTTCCCTGTTATCGACACTGTTTGTCTCTATCTTTTGTAAAAACAATGAGTCATCTCTAGATATTATTTCTGTGAGATATTTGTAAGATATTTTGTATAAATACCTCCCTAATCGAAGTATTTGGGGTTGGTGGCCTATTCATAGAATTTGCTGTAAACATTGAGTTTTTTGAAATATAAAGTTGTTGGAGTCAACTGTGATTGGGCTCACTAGATGAAGAATTGAAACAGAAGACTTGCCGTAGGATTCTTAAATCAAGCATCAGAACAATAAGTATTTTATATCTGTGTTTTAAAGTTTTTCTAGTTCATTATATTACCCATGTTTCATAATCCGAATGATAGAGATAAAGATTAATTCAGAATTTGCTTGAATGCACTCTGCTTTCATCCATTATCATTCTCTGTGTTTTCTTCGGAATTAGAATAAGCAGAGTAACTCTTAATTGCTCCTGCTTCCTAATTCTTACATGTTGATCATTTGTTAAAGAATTCTTAAATTATCTTTAGCAATAATCATCCATTTTCCCTCTTTAAATGGGTTGAAATATTCTTAACTACCTTTCACCCAATTTGAATCCATTCCATCTATTCCATCTTGTTTATTTGTTCCCTACTTGACTACCTTTCCCCATGGAACCATCCTCTGTCAAAAAACCAAATCTAGTAAACCACTCTTGTTGAATCCATTAGCCCAATGAACTGAACCTTAACCTTTCACCTTTGTTCTATTGAAACTCACCGTCCAAATATCAAACAAAACCCTTGAACCTCATAACTAGCCTAACATCTTTCAAAACAAAGTTAAATCATAAAGAGAGAGCCCTTTCTGGATACATATTGGCTAGATTCTGTATCTAAAAGATTGGTTTGTGGTTACCTCGGCCTCCTTTCCTTTTCTTACAACTTTAGGGAAAACCTGAGTGATAACAAGAGTAATAGGTGTTACACTGAAATTTGTCACCCTGACTATCTGCAATTTATGTGGCCTCATCAATAGCCACATTGTCCTCTTTGTCAAGCCCCATACCTCTGCTCTTCATGTCAAAACTTCAAAGAGAGAGAAAGTCACTTGAAAACATGTTTATCTCTGGGTACGCAGGTTCTCTCTACCTTGCCTGCGTGTACGCACTCCAAATACATCAGAACTGCGTAGTAATACGCTCTGTATACTAAAGCTAGGGTGCGTACCCCTGTAAAGGTCAAAAGGCGCAAGTTTCATCTTTAAAAAGTTACTTGTGGTCACTTCTAGAGCCTTCTAGAAGAGTTCTTGACGTGTATTGAGCGCCTCCAGATGGTCCATGCACCCCTATGATAGAGGAGCTTATCCCATCAAGAGAGGAGCTACCCCATCCAAAAGAGGGAGTATCCCATTGATGTTGGAACTGAATAACCTCTTCTAGAATACTATAAATACAGGCATTGGGCCAAAGGAGAAGAGGTTGAAAGCTGAACATTCTATAGGGGAAATGCTGCTGGAATTAGGACTTCCATTTGTTGACTTGTGAGGAGAGATCACTATCCTTCCTTGTTGCCATAGTGGGAGTGGGTGAGCTTGTCAAAGTAGAGGAAATCTCTTGCTGGCCCCTGGGAGGAGCTTGCACAACACCAAGGCTCAGGTTGTAATGGTTCCTTTGATTATTTAATACAAATAAGTCCATTCTTCTCAATGATTTGTTAATGAATTATTTCATGTATTCCTTGGTCAATATGATAGATATGCTTTGTTTTATAATGAATATTCAGATGCTATGTAATCGTTTGCTTTGTTAGTGTATGCAGGTCTGAAAGTGAAAGAGGAGCTCATCTGGATCAGAAGGCTGGACTACTACAACAAGCGTTTGGACCTAAGGTAAGATCGAAAACATTTGAATTCTTGTAGAATGATGTGTATCTAGAGAAGGATAGCTCTTGTTTGGTTTGTTTGTCACTAGAGAGTCTTAGACTCCTAGGGAGGTTAGATTTGTCCGCAAATATAACTCGTTCCTCATGACAATAACTAACAGCAGTTAGTGATAGTTTGAGAACACTGGTATTAAAAAGAGGGACAAAACACAATGTACAGGCTCGACTAACAGAGAAATGAAAAAGAGAGAAGGATAATTTTTTCTGTGCACATTCATCTCTGCAGCGTCCCAAATACTGTGTATATTAATTTGTGTGAAATTACTTTCGTGGAGACTGTCGTTATACCACTACAGGTTATAAAATGAAAGAGGAGATAACGAAAATCAGAGGAGAAGCGTAAGCGCCCATGTTAGAGGCGGACTCAACCAAACAAATAGACATGAAGTCATTTGTCTAAACAAACGGCACGAAGTTGGAATTACGAGTCCAGATAAGCAAAAAAATTCTAAAAACACCAGGTATGCGAATATATTAATATAGTCCACTCAGTTCCATAATTAAATTCATAGAAACGTAAAGACAATATTCCAGTTCTTTGCACATTTACATTCTGTTCGAAACAAAGGAACGAACCCAGTTCGTAAATACATGACTCATACTTATAACAAAGCGAAAGCCAAACCCAATAATCCTCAACTCATTACCATAACCCAATGACAGTGACAAACTACAGAAGAATCAAATACAGACAGTTGCTCGAAGACCAAAGATACATTGACCCTACAGTTGTAGCATTGAAGCCGAGCAAAAACAACTAACGAATAGAAATGACACTACCAGTGGTCAATTGGGACAGTCGAGTTTCCATGCGCCGAAACCCTCGGGCAACCATACCTGCAATGACAAACGACAAATGAAATGAGTCCTGGGAATACGAAACAAAGAGAATTTGAAAATTGAATAGAACAAGCAAGATATAGCTGGTTAGCTTACCTGATGGAGGCAAGCCATAACTGCAACAACTCCTCCAAGTTTTCCCTGCTCACGAGGAGCCGAAAATGTTAGGCAACTGAGGAAAAAAAAAGCATATATAACTAGCATAGAACAGGCGGACTTACCCTTACAAATTGGCGGAGGAACTGAAGGAGTTCGTCACCACAGTTCTGTCGGGCTCGTGGAAGAATTGAACTCGGAACTGGAGAAACATTACCAGGAACAACGCAACCAACAACCAATTGCAAGAATCATGGAAAGCACAGACATTGAACCTAGATAAAGATGCACAGAGACATACCAAATTGATTACCAAACACACACCAACAGTCGACACTTGAGAAGGAGACCACAAAGGAAGCGACCCTTACCAATTTTTCATAACCTTGACGGATGAACGAAAAATACTTTGAGGTCGAGTCCCGAACCAAGAAACGGGACCATAAGCAAAACCCACATTGGAGCTACGAAGACCGTTGAGAGCACACAACTCGGAGAACTAGGAAAGCAAGACCACAAACAAAAAAAGGAAACCACATTGAAGCCGCGAAGACCGCCAAGAGCACACAGCTTAGAGAACCAGGCGAAAAAACCATAAAAAAAAACCCACATTGAAGCTGCGAGAGACCTCCGAGAGCACACAGCACCAGGAACCGGGAGAACAGCGAATGAACAGAATGAGCGTGAGGTGGTGAAACCCTATATCAAGGCGGGCTCGTGGAATCCCATGGAGGGACAATTGTCCAACAAATAGATACCATCGTACTAATCACCATACCCCTCATTTAATTAAACGTGGTTAATCAAATTGCCTTTATCAAAAAAATCTCTGTTGAAAATTATTACTTGCTTGTACACCCATCAAGTGGAATACATTGACGGCAGGATCATGTGGGCTGGCCCCATCACAAGATAAATAATATTAATTTAAGGTCTTTGTTCTTCCAGTGTTCTATGAAATATCTACAAAAGATCCTAAAAAAATCCTATTCAAATTCGACGTTCTATGTAGAACTTGTGATTATAAGACAAAGTCTTAGAGGTTAATGTTACTTCCTTCAACTTTGAAAGATGCCACTTTAATATGGTTTATGGAATTAGGAGGATGTTGTATAAGTACTTGGGAAGAAATTAAAAATATCTTTCTTTCCAAATAAAATGATTATTGTAAAGCATGAGAGACTAAGGATGAAATATTTGGAATCACTCAAATGCTAGCTTTGAAAGTTTAGAAGATTATACTAAATGTTTTTAGTTAAACTAAATAAGGCCAACATGCAAATTGGATAATGAGTAACTCAAGTTAGTTTTTCTAAGAGGATTTTGTAACATACCCTCTTAGCACCCATGGTCCACACTAAGTTAGAAGAAAATCTACTATAATGATACGATCTCTAATGCCCAGTTATGGAAATGGAGTCTCAAAAGTTAGAAATACCAAATTGAATTTACAAATATAAACATATTAGATGAAAAAAAATTCACGGCATTACAAATTACTTCTCAGTCATATGAGATCAATTTTCCATTTATCCCTATTAACATTATACTAACCACACTTTCAAAAACTTGATTTTAGTTTCTCATAAATTTTGTGAAGAACTTCAAATATGTTGTATACAAACAATTGAGTAGCATTTCTCTTGTATATATTTTATCAAATAATTTGTATGTGATTAAATTAGAAACATTTCACTTATTCCACTTGTAACATACTACTTATAAAACATGCCGCTTTCCCATTTCTTTACATGCAACTTTTTAAATTCCTTGCATGCAACTTTTCAAGTTATTGGAATGCAACTTTGTAAATTCTTTACATGAAAATAGGCATAGATCAAGTACAACAATATTTTCATGTAAAAATATTGTCTTCAACCACCATGAAACATTTTCATTAGGAAATTTCATCAATATAGTTTGTATGCAATAAATCTTTAAGCCATTTAAGAATTTATTCAAAGACTCTGCAGGGAAATTAATATGGTAAAATTTATTGCATGAAATTAAGCATATATCAATTACAATAATATTATTGTACAATAATATTATTTGCGTCCACAAAACAACATACTCATTGTGGCATTTCATCAAACTAATTTTATGTAATGAACCATTAAACCATTTGAGCATTTCTTCAAACACTATGCATGCAAATTAATAGAATATTTGCATGAAATTAAGAACACATTAGCTACAACAATACTATTATATAGCAATACTATTACCAACCACAAAACAACATACTCCTTGTGGAAGTTCATCCAAAATATTATATGTAATGAATCATTCAATCATTCAACCATTTGAGAATTTCTTCAAACACTTTTCATGCACACTAATATAGTAAAATTATTCAGAGGATATCTTCTAAATTGTAGTAGTACTAGTTATAGAAACTAAACTAGAAGATTAGTGTGAGTTCCCCTCATTGGGCTTCAAGTTTCAGCTTCTGGAACCTCCTACATGGCAATCTATAGAAGAAACACCAACATAACCTATTCGGTGTACAATTTTAGGAACATTCAAGAAGATCAAATTCCTTTGCTCATATCTCCTAAAATATTGGAGCCCAATGTCTAATCAATTTACAACATGATCAACGGGATTTTCCCCAACATGGACATAATTTAATATTTTGGGACCTCCCAAAAGAAAAGTTATAAATTCCAACATCATCTATTTGATATATTATTTTATGAGAATTTAGGAGGCTTGACTTCCTCTACTCATATCCCTTAAAATATTGTGATCCAATATCTGAAATTTTTAGCACATTATCAGTGGGATTTCCCATAAATGTGCAAAATTTTTCATCTTTTGAAACCCAATAGAAGAAAATTTATAGTAGAAATGAAAACAATTATACTCATAAAGTCTTGCATGTCCACATGTGCATATTATCTTAGACATAAAAATCAAGACATATTTGTTACAACATCAAGGTAGAATTTCAATATAATTCACATATCAGTCAAGTCATTTTTCCTATTAAATTTCCTACAACATTTTCCTATAGACATGCAAAGATATCATAGAGTCATACAAAAATTTCAACAAAGTACTAATCATCATATTCATAACTCAAATTAATTACACTTAATGAGATTTTAAAAATTATTAGAACTGAAGGTGGGACTTTTATTTCCCCCCCAACCATAAGCTAGTTGTAGCCTATATTTCTTGCAATTGTCACCCTAGGATAGATCCATGATAAAGGTGATTAAGGGGATTCTTCAAATAAAGTCAATTGGAAATCATATTCACAAGTTTGGCTTCTTGTGAAAATTCCAATTATGTCCTCAAGCTTCTTTCATTCAACTAAAGGCCAACTTGAATTCTTCAACTGACCTCTCTAGTGTTGTTCAAATTCCTTTTTTTTTTTGTCTCTCCATGTTCCTCGTGGAACATTCTTGTGTGTCTCTTCGTGTTCCTCATGGAACATTCTTCAAGATATTTCTTGCTAGCTATCACATTTAATTAAGCAACGGTGTTAACTAACACCCCTTAGGTTCTTCTCCCCTTTCGCCCATCACATCATGGATATTTGGTCCCATTCCTGAGGCCATTACATATAAATATAATCATTTACAATTCAAATTATTTTTAAATTTAACAAAAATTATGGGAAAATCTACGGGGGATGTCACAAAGTTAGGGAGGAACTAATAGAGCCCTTCAATATTAGAGGTGTTGGAGACATTTATCAACTCACTTTTGATGATATTAGTGAAATATTTAAGAAGTAATCAAGAGAAAACATGAGTTAATCTAGAGGAACAAGAAGTTTAGTAACTTTTATATTTGGGAATAGTTCATGAGTAACAAAGACTATGATTCGATTTATTTTGGAGGATATGATAACTAATATATTGAATTCATTGTCTATGAATCTATATGCTTTACAAACAAAGAAAAAATAACAATATAACAAAAAATATTTGTATATATTTCTCCCTTGTTGTACGAAGAAAAATCCCAGGAATGAGTGTATATTAGCTGCATTAGAAGTCTACAAAATTTGTTCTAAAATTCATAATGTCAATAACTTCCCAGAATTTTCATGTTTGAAAGGAATTTACAATATAGCTAATTAACATGTTAAACAAATTTATTTTTTTAGTCAATGATAATTTGGATAGTTTTGGCCACCATTTCCTCTAGGAAATCAATGATAATTTAAACAAATTTATTTTGTTAATCAATGATAATTTGGACAGTTTTGGTCACCATTTCCTCAAGGAAATAAAGATCCTCAATCTTTTAATTAACCTTGGTATAATCCTAAAATCAACAAAGGACAACAATTATCTTCCTCTCAATTTTCCAATAATCCATAACCTTAAAAAGCATCTATTCCAAATCCTTGGAATTATGCAATTCCTTACAACCAACAATTTTATTATAATACACATTCCTTTCCTACACAAAGAAAACAATGGCCTTCCCAAGAATTCAATGGAACATATCAAAACTAACCACAACAATAAATTTTCCCTTCACAACAAATGTATAATTTCAATCAACCACATAGGAAAAATCAATTGACACCTCAACTAAATCCAAAACCAAATCTTTGGATGGCTGCCAACAACCATAATCAAATTTCGCGTTCAATCAATTCGAAAAAATTATACCAATCACATTAGGGAATCTTCAACCCTTACTAATTTTATAGTCAATTTCCAAGTCACAACTTTAATATGAGGGATACTTTTAGAAGACCTAAAGACACTTATAGTTAAGGATGTGAGTGAATAAAGGTGACAATTTAAGGAAGAAAATGATGAATATTTATTGTTGAACTATCAAGATTGAAATCAAATGGAAAAGTAATAAAATGGTCATTTTCAATCTACACCATTTCTTGATACTAGACTTGAAAAGACTAGAATATCTATGCAATATGTCTTTGATATCTTAGAAGAATTTGGATATACAAATACATATAATCCAAGCAATCAAGGATATATCGATACATAACAAGGATATAAGGGATTTATGTATTAGGAAACTAGGTAAAAATAAATGAGATGCTCTTAATATCCAAGTAACTCATCGATTATTTAAAAATTTCCATCGAAAAGCTTTTAATTTAAAATATGGGGCTCTCGTTATACATATTGTCCAAGTACCAATAGGAACGAAATCCATTACAATTAGTCAAGTTGATCTTGGGATAGCCATTAATTTAATGAGTAACGGAATTATGAGGAGTTTAAACCTGCAAAATCTCATGAGTAAAACCCTAACTTTATTGCAAATGGCTAATAGGTCCATTATTAAGATAGAGCGTATTTTGCAAGATATCGTTAATACTACATATTTAGGGGAATATCCTATTGATTTTCTTATATTGCAGGTCAAAACCAATAAAGGAGGATATCCATTAATATTAGAGTAACATTGGTTAGCAACCATAGATTCTTATATTTAATGTTGGTAAGAAAATATGTCAATTTCTCAAGGAGAATCAATCAAGAAAATAAAGTTATACTATCTTGCAAAATCTATTGAATAAATTGAAGAACTATTATGGATTCCTGCACATGATGAATATTCCACACCAATCCTTACTATATAGAGACCATTAAATCTGAAACCATTAACGCTGAAAGAACCAATTAATCATAGGTTGATTTCTAATTGTATACAAAATATTTATTCCTTTATAGTTGCAATTACAAAATTCAACAACCAACAAAAGAAAACTCAAGAAAATTCAATTCATGAATCAATTTTGTCACATAAATTATTTGTTGATCATTATAAATTTTACGATAGGTATTGTCTAAACATTATACATCATAGAGGGGTATCCAACTAAACACTTTGCATATTATTTTGAAGAATTTACCTATAGATAATACACATCTGATCATAGATAAGCATCAACAAAATTGCCTGAACTTATATTTACTTGTTCACTTGACATCAAAGACTAAATTTGAAATCAATGACAAAACTACTCTCCAAAATCTCCAGCTTTGGCATTGATGGAAATACCACCAAACATTGTTACCACACATTGCAGGTAATTAATGGAAACTCCACCACTTACTCCATCACTTGGAAACTAATCTTGCTACTAGTTGCACATTCTTTAATTTTGTTGTTTTTCTCACTCTCCCCCTTTTCTTTTGTGAATATAATAACCATATTTCATCATACCTTACCAATATATGCCTATCCTCCCCATGAATATCTTCAAATCAATAATCGTAAGACATCATATCATGCCAATAGTTTCTGACTCTCCCACTTTGACATCAATGAAATGGATTTAGGAGCTCCCCCTAAGTTTATTCTGCTTTTGCAGACTTCACTCCCCTTAATCCATATCTCTGTTATTTAGCTATCCCTACACATATTTGGAAAACTTCCATATTTGCTTATGAATAAGGCTATTCAAGAGAAGAGAGAGAAATTCACCCCAACTTGTGCCTTAAGTACTGAAAGAGTTCTCATGCAAGATGCTTGGTGAATATTCCACCAACTTGTTATTTTGTACAAATATACTCCAACCTCATAATATGAGTAAAAACCTATTCTCTAATAAAGTTTTGCTTTACGGGAATATGCTTGGCTTTTCAATGCAGAAGAAGATTCTTAACTATGATGATAGCACTAGTGTTGTCATAGATAATGGGAATATGATCTACATAATTTATCTCAATATACTTTAATATTTTCCTCATCTGTATTAACTGAGTGCGGCTAGTTGCAGTTGTAATGTACTCCACTTCAACAATAGAAAGAGAGAGATGTTTACTTTTTTCTCAACTAAGAAACTAAACCCACCTCCACTTGTGTGTTTCCTATCATCTATTTTTCCATCATAATCAACATTTGTATATGAAAATAATGTGAATTTTTTACATCATGGACACCAAAACCCATAACTCATTGTAGCTCTCAAATATCTTGATATTCTTTTGGCTACTAAGAGGTGACTTTGTCTGAGGAATGATTGATATCTAGAAACAACACTAACAACTTGCATAATGTCTACTCTAGAAGATGTTAAATATAAGAGGCTTCCTATTGTTGGCATGTACATTTTTTGATCTACCTTAGCTGACGCATCATCTTTCTTGAGCTTACGTGGGGTGATCATTGGAGAACCCACAAGTAATATTTCTTCCATTCCAAATGTGTTCATCATTTCTTCAAGGCACTTGCATCAAAAGATGAAAATCACTCTTTTTGATTATGTAACATGTAAGCTAAAAAATAAGGAAAGTTCCCCAAGCATGGACATTTCAAATACAACCCGCATATCAGTGATGAAATTTTGGGTAAGTGCATATGCATCACTGCCAAAAATAATATCATAAAGATAAACAACAACAATCAAAACACTTTCATTTTTAGATTTTATATACAAGTTGTTATATGTTGCTCCTCTTTTGAATTCATGTTGTAGCATATATTTATCTAATTATGACATATGTGCTTAAGTCCATATAATCCTTTTTTAACCTGCATACTTCCTTAGAATTTTTTGACAGCTGAAAATATTCATGTTTTTCAATGTAAACCTCTTCCTCAATTTCACCATTCAAGAAAGTAGATTTAACATCCATTTGATATACCATGAAATTTTTATGATTGGAAAATGCCAAAAGAAAATGATAACCTCTAATCTGACTACAAGAGAAAAAGGTTCATCAAAATATAAACCTTCAACTAAAGCATAGCCTTTGCTTGCTAATATAACATTATTTCTCACCATTTGTCCATCTTCATTTAGTTTATTCCATCCCCATTTTGTTTTTTCCTAAATACCCATTTGATGCCAATGACATTTTTGTTTCCTAGTCTTGGAACCAATTCCTATGTATAATTTTTCTCAATATTATATAGTTCTTCATTCGTGATGTTTCATCTTGGTTTTCCTAAGATAGATATTTTCACATAACAAGCATAACAACAGATGTTTTATTAGGAGAATATGTTACTCTTCTTCTAGTTTGAACTCCTACATCCTAACTACCAACAATGTGATTCAAAGGATGATTCTTTTCAACATATCTTGAGGGGTCTTTTGGATTGGGCTCTCGACCTCTTCATTGATTTTCTTCAAGTTATTCATCATCATCTTCATTGTTGGCCTATTCATTTGGGTTGATATATGTTGGCTACTTATCTCTCAGAGGAATAGACTCATCCACTCTTACATCAATTTTGTCAACTATTTTTCTTGAGCTTAATTTATAACATATATAACCTTCACTCTTAGTTAAATATCATAGAAATATTTCTTCATCTTCTTTTGCCTCAGACTTACCAATATTATCCCCCCGGTCGGGGTGTGGCAGGGGAGAAGTGGAGATGAGAAATGAGGTCGGCCAAAGGGGATGGGAGGTAGAGGTGCTAGAAGCCAACCACCTGGGCCAAAGAATAGATGGGGTATTAGGAGGTGGGAGGACGAGAATGCAGGTGGGGTAGCATGCACGACAGGGTAGGGTAGAGGATGGCATGAAGCTAGTACAGGTGTGGCCGAGGATAGAAGAGAGTGACAAAGATTAGGGGTCAAGTGAGAGGGCGAGTAGACCAGTGACAGGAAGTGGCATGGCGACAGAAGGAAACCCGCAGCAGGAGCAGCTGGTGGCACGAGTGAAGTAATGGAAGGAAATAACGAAAGGGTCAAGGGAACCTCATTCTGAGTATATCAAATGAAGGATTGGGCGATGGGAAGAGGAAGAGGGCACATGGGGGGGCGTATGAAAGCTAGGTGGGGTAGCTGGACAATGCAACAAGAGGCGAAGGTAGATGGAAGATAAGGTAGTTACATGCAAAGGGAGAAGGAGAAAGAACATGCAGCGGAAGGTGGTGGATGCAGGCTGGAGAACATCGAGAGGAAAACATGTTTCATCAAAAAGCATTGGTATGTTACTCAGGTTTCCCTTCTTTCCTGCATCGCAGAAATGAATTTTACAAAGGAACTTGGGGTGAGGGTTGAGGGAAGTCAAGACTCAGAACAAGTCGAGACCTAGGTTGTTTGGGATTCTAACTCAATCGAATGGAGAGTATATGACAAGAATGTTGCTTGAGTGAGAGGGCTAGGGAAATATATAGTGTATCTTTGGGTAGATAGTAATTGAAGGAATGAGGCCCAATGGGATGCCCAATGGGAATTATACAATGGAGTGAGTAGGAAGCCCACATTTCAGCTAGGCAGTACCTAAGGCATGCAAAGGAAGAAATAATTATCAAGGGTAGGGCTCCCAGAACCACCATGGACAAAGAAGTAAGGTTGTGGTTAGCCTGGTGTCATGCGGAATGAGTCGATCTTGAGAACAAGATAGACCTTCCTAAAATCTAATGAAGACCTAATGACAAACAAACCAACCAGACACTATCTTTCTCTAAATGCACTTTATAAATAATGGCAAACATATGTGTTTAAGGCCTACCTCATGTCCAACGCAAGTTTGGAGATGCCTTCGCTCCTTTGATCCAAGTAAGTTCCTTTGTCACAAACCTGCACAACAGAAACAAGGTAAACGATTAAAAAGAACCTGAATAACCAATATTATAAAACATATTTAACATGAAAGTCAAGGAGTCCATGAAACAAATAACATGAGATACTTGTTGAGAAAAATGAGCTTGATTGTATTAATTCAAAAGGAGAAGAACCTTACAACCTTTGCCTTGACGTTGTACAAGCTCTTCCCAGGGTCCAACAAGAAGTCTCCTCTACTTTGAAAAGCTTCACTCACTCCCCAATGAAGCCAAAAAGGTTTTTGATCTCTCCTCTTAAGGTTAAATAGGAAGTCTTGATTTCACTAGCATTTACCCTCAAAAGTTCAGCTTCTAACCTCCCCAGCCAATGACCCAATGCCTCAATTTATAGTGCAATGGAGATCAGTTACCAGGTCCTCTTTCAAAGGATAGAATCCTCCTTCAAAGGGATAGCTCCTCTCAACAAGGGATTAGTTACTCCTCTTATGGGATGCATGAACCACTTGGAGCGAACAATCCACGTAACAAATCCTTCTGGAAAACTCTAGAATTTACCCAAGATGAGTTTTTAAGATAAAAATTGTGCCTTTTGACTTTCACAGTGGTACACACCCTCCCATTTACATACAGAGCATATAAGTACGTAGATATCCTGAACAAAAGGTGCGGTCCCGCAGGCAAAAGTGAGAGAAAGTGCGGAACGAGAGTTACATTGCTTTTTTGATGTCTTTCTCTCATTTCTAAAGCTTGTTTTGAAGAGCTGAGGTTTGAGACTTGCTTAGGAAGCTGGTATAGGTGGTGATAGACCCACACTGACTGCAAATAATCAAGGTGATGATATTTTTGTGTAACAGATTGCCCCCTAAAGTGCGAAGTCTGTAGTAGATGAGGATTTCATTTATCATTTAGGAAGAGTGAAGTACTTTATCATTTCGAGGATAATCTTGCGGAGAGCCCGGTTGGAACCTGTAAAAACATTCAATGCAAAATATATATATGAGATCATATCATCGCTGAGGTAGGCATTCCCATACTCAGATAACAACTGACTAAGAGACTGAAAACTGACTAGAAGACTAACTAACTAGGAGACTAACTACTGCTCTGATATAGGAATGATCTCGTAACACATCATAAGTACAGACACATGTGGACACAGTATGGACGCAGCCATCTTTTTATGAATAGTCCATAATATAATGAATACAAAATTCTTCGCAGCCTGGATGGTGGA
>APFE030121524.1:125973-150116 GCA_000404065.3 Pinus taeda
AGAAGGCTGGACTACTACAACAAGCGTTTGGACCTAAGGTAAGATCGAAAACATTTGAATTCTTATAGGATGATGTGTATCTAGAGAAGGATAGCTCTTGTTTGGTTTGTTTGTCACTAGAGAGTCTTAGACTCCTAGGGAGGTTAGATTTGTCCGCAAATATAACACGTTCCTCATGACAATAGGCAAGCGCTGGAGGATACCATAAGGATGAGACTCTCTCCCATCAAAGGCTTCTAAGGTCGTAGGAGACTGGCTCAAAGTCAAAGAACCAATAGCCTTCCAACAAGCAACAGACATAATGCAAGTAGAAGCGCCTTCATCAATGCCCATTCAGTGAATAGTTTTAGAATTGATGATGACTTGAATCAGGAAGGAAATTTGGTGAGGCAGACTCGGTATATCATTGTCTAGGTCTAAAGTGATCAAATCTGAGTTGGCCGAGTCAATGCCACCAATGGCCGATAGAAGGACTTCCTCTGAGAGGGGAAACTCTTGAGGACTTCTAATGCGGACATAGTTGATGGAGCCTGGGCTAAGTCCTCAACGATGTTATAGTGCTGAGCAGCACGAGCATTAGGGTTGTAAGAAGACTTCCAGAGTACCCCTTTAGGAGGGGCTCGGATGACCATTTCAGTGCTAGGTCATTCGATATGGAGGGGACCAGAACTGGACAAAGGAACACTATAGGGGACCTCAACTTCCTTCTCAGTAGGTGATAGATACTCTTTTTCCCGAGTACTAATGTGGACGGGAATCATCCCAGCCATAAATACCTGAGAATGAAAGGGAGAAGAGGATTGAGATGGATCAGCCACCATTTGAGTTTGGTGTGAGGAAAAAGTCTCTTTGAGCATGGCAGGAGTCCCAGGGGCACCTTTCAACAAACGACTAACTTCAGATTGCCTCGGGTAGTCCTTGGTATAGTCATCCTCGTCACAGATAAGGAAAGGATACTTAGGCTTGCGTTTGGCACCTTCCTCAGATGGAGGTTTAGGGGAATCCTACTTTGGTTGGTTGGCCTTATTCTTTCCTTTTCCCTTGTTTTTCCCTTTCAAAGCTTTGTCTGCCATGGTGGAATGAACAACATTAACCTCGCAAGTGTTACTAGAATTGGATACGGCCGGAGAAGTGTTTTCATTTGAAGTATTCGTCTTTTGCTTCCCAGGGTTTGCGGAAGATTTTTTAGAGGACGTATTGACAGAACTAATGATGCCATCAACAGATGGTGTTGGCGGGGCTTTGGAAGTTTCGGGCCTTGGAGAATGAGGCAAATAATCATATAGTGTACCAGACTGGGAGCAAACTAAGCCAAGGTATTGAGCACATGCGATAGCTTGCTCTTCAGTTACACATGCCCCATAGCAATGTCCCAAGCTATCGGACCACCGAATGAGGTCGTAAACCAGTCAGTCAGAAGCTGATCGGGAATCCAGAACTTAATCAAATAGCGAAATCATCTCCATTCATTGATATGATCAGAGATATGCGTGGTTGTGGTCTGTTTTAAGGATGTTAGGAGGTATGTGCCCGTTTCATATCGAATCGGCAACTGAAAATGAGTTAAAAATTCCATAGCCAATGAGTTAAAGTCTTGAAAAGATCCGCGAGCTAGCTCAATATACCATTTGGCAGCAGAGCCAGTGAGAGTCCATTGAAACAGGCAAAGCTGGATTGAATCATCAAGCCATGAATTCAATGAACACCATAAGTGATAGGTCATGACATGAGCTTGGGGGTCTTCTCCAGCATTACCATCGAATTTGGGACAATCACAGGGAATCTTAGTTGGGACCGATGGCTAATACAAATTATGAAGAATAGGATCATTAGTTAGTTTGGACACGTCCGATAATTCGAACATTGCCAAAAAGGGTAATTGAGGATTGAAGGACATCTGAGGCCGCGGATAAGAAGCAGCACCAGAGTTCCATCCAGTTCCCTATTTCCCCCATTGATTTTCCCCGGACGGATTTGGCCCATAGGGATTTTGTCCATAGGGGTTATAGCTATAACTAGATGGTTGACCCTGGATTTGACCCCCTGCATTCCATTAGTTACCAACCTGACCCACAGGAGCAACACATGGTTACTAAAAATTTTGATAAGGGTTAACCTCTGGTTGTTGATAATTTTGGTATGGGGCAAGTTGAGATTTCCATTGGGGTTTCTGAAAATTATAAGGTCGCTGGGCTCCAAACTAGGCCCGGGGGCCAGGCTGCGCTTGATAAACAGGTTGGGTTTGGGGCCCAACTTGAGCTTGAAGACTGGATTGGATCTGAAACACAGACTGGGGCAGAAAACTAGGTGGAGCTTGAGAAGCAACGACCATTTGAGCGCCCGGTTGAGCAGTCCTAGATGGATGTCCTTGGGAGAACTGAAGTTGAGCCATTTGGCTAGATGGTTGGCCCGGTTGAGATTGAGGTTGACCCATTTGCCCAAAAGGTTGAGCTTGTTGGGTATTGGGTTGACCCTGCACAACTAAGGGTTGTCCTAACTGGCCGGATGGCTAAGCAGAATGGACAGTTGGTTGGCCTGGTTGGATTTGAGGCTGACCAATTTGCCTAGAAGGTTGACTAGGCTGGACAGTGGGTTGGCCTTGCTGAATGTGAGGCTGACCGACTTACCCAGAAGGGTAGCCTTGCTGGATACCGGGTTGGCCTTGTTGCATGTAAGGTTTTCACGGATTACCAGAAGGTTGCCCAAAATAGGTAAAAGATGAACCACCACCAGCCGAAGGTTGTCCCTGGAAGGGTTGTCCTTGTGGGCCTCCAGGTTGCCTAGGATAAGGTTGTCTATAATACTGCTGCCCATGACGGGTTACCCGTAAGATGGCTGACCTTGATAGGGTGGTCTTTGAAGATTTGCAGGCAGTGCTTGGCCACCATGATAAGCAGTGGTGCCCCAAGCAACAAACAATGGAACCGTGACCTCAACCTCAAGTTGAGATGGCATAGGTCTTGGGTAATAGATATGAGCTTTGCGAGAATCATAATAATGAAATGGATTTTGTGGATCTGGGTTCCGAAGAGCTTGTATATATTGATCATATGCCCCCCCTGCTGGAATGGAACTAGAAGAAGGTGGGGCACTTAGTGTAGGATTAACAACTCCTGCTGTTGGGCCACTATTAGTAGGACCAACAGAAGGTCCCGCAATAATGGTCACTACTAAAGAAGCAGTGACGACACTCACAACAGGGGTTTAAGAGGCTACACAAATGGTTGGAATAGTCGGAACAAATGTGAGAGTCACATTGTGAATCTAGGGTGTAAAAGGCTCTGAAGTCAGAGGGATAGTATGAGACCATATGGAACTCAAGAGGGGAGACCTAGAACCAATGATATCTGCCAAAGCATTATAACGTAAAGGCAATGAGACACCAAGGGAAGTGACACAGAAGGGTGAAGCTTCCATAGACGTAGGTATTTCGCCTCCTTCCACAAAGGATTCTTAACTAGAGGCAGGGGTCATCTCATCCATGTCGGAGGAAGACATCAGGACCGAAACACCGGGAGGAGTAACAGGAAAGTCTTCTTCAGAAGGCTCCCAAATGGGGTTCCAATGAATGTCATAAGACTCATCCTCTGGGTGCAATATTTAAGCGGTTGAATACTTGGGATAATAGGAAGAGTATCACTAACAACCGGTACCTCGGGAGTGACAGAAGATGGAGATCCTTGGTCACTTGGAACGGGAGACGGGATCAATGATTCCACTAGGATGATTCAATTCAAAATCCTAGGAAAACTAACGAATAAGGAAAGAACCCTACGCGAACTAGGAAAGAACCCTACGCCAACTAAAACGCAAATAAGATCTAACAGGGTAAATGTGAACATGGCCGAATAAATTTTAAGACACAAGAATAGAACTTGACCTTTTCATCTTTAAAGAGTCAAGAAAAGGACAAAAATATGACTCTAGTTGCCTTCGAATATTTAATGAGCCTGAAAGGAAAAGTTCTTAGATGGACCTTTTCTTTTATGGAGTTCGAAAAGGAACGAAAGTGACTACTCTGGAGAACTAGGCAAAAGGTTTACCAAACAACCTGTAAACCTGCATATACACCTTAGCAATCATATGAAAACCAAGGAATTTCCGTACAGTAGTGAATCTTCTCGAATGTTGTGTTCGGATTGTTACGGTTTGCAAGGCGGCAGACACGGCTTCCTAAGGATATAGGATGATAACCTAGTGGGGTCTCCCAACATATACTCGATGGTATTGGGAGCACAAGTCCATGCTAGCAGCTATTGGATCACAGAAGGAGGAATCACCCAACCTTAAGTGAAAACAATAGAGACTAGGTTTAATGACGTCGGAGCATGTCTCTAGCCTAGAGCTCTGAATAATCTGTTTTATGTTCCAATGCATTGTTAGGTTCAAATTTCTAGGCCTTAATATATGTATATCAAAACCTAGGATGCAACTAGAATGAATAAAACATCTTTCATTTCGATGAACTCCTACTTACAAAAGGGTAGAGAGATCATTCCCAAATCAAGACAAAACCAAGATCAACAAATGCAGTCACTCAAGAAACACAATAAACACATCAAACCCTTACAGTGCATCGATACTACTAATGAGAGATTTAAAAATTTGCTTTCTAATTTTTCAAACATGAAAAACTTGGAATGCAAAATTCGCTTTCGCTTTTGTATACTAATGAATGCGATCTTTTCATTTTGATAGCTTTGAATTCTAAAGAAACAAACAAGCAAGCGTGAAACTGATTGACCCAAACAATTGTAATCTATGTCTGGTAGTGAAACAATGGAATCAATATAAAAATTGGTTCAACGAATAACACTAAATATCAATCATCAAGAAACAAGGGATGGAAAAAACTTCAAGCGTACCAATAGGAGGGTTGTGGATGAATCTTGAACAGACAAGTAACCAAGCCAAATAATTCAAAATTTTAAAAATTAGGTCAAGAAGCCCAAAAATACAAGATTCACTTCAATGAAACTGAAACGTGGGCACCTTAATTAAAATAAATTAAAACAAACTAATAGATAAAAGAAAGGTGGCAAGGGATTAACCAAACTGATGAATTCAAGAGGAAGAATTGAAAAAAGCAATTCTACAGGAATCGTCACAGGTGTAACACAAGAAACTAGTCCTGATCATCCGCTCGCTGTAGCAGCAGAGCGACATCGTCGTGGAAGTACACGTCTTTCTCGCAACGAGCGGTCGTCGCGACTATGTGATAGGATTCAGCGACACACAGACTTACAAAAAAGAGGCAACGCGATGTCGATGTGACTGTTTAAATTTTTTCAGCGACGAACTTAAAATCAACGAAAGGCAAATAAAAACTCCCAAAGCAAGACCATTCTATCACAACAGGCAACAAAGGGATTTCCCAGATTGACCCAGGTAACCCAGAAGACTAATGGTTCAATCCCAAAATCCAAAAGACATTGACTCAAAAATCAAGCAAAAGAAAATAAGATAAAAACATAGGACAGACTCCCCAGCGAAGTCGCCAACTTGTGATGCAGGAAAGTGTTCCCTCTACAGCCAAGGCAACCCCTCTAGCCCTAGAGTGGGTCTAGTCACACCAAAGACAGATCAACAATAGATTTCCTTAAACAGTCATTGTTGGAGGCCTACCTCAACCAGTGGTCGATGAAGTTCCGTTGTGCTGCTCCAGCTTTCGCTTACTTCTCCTCAATGAGTGATCAACCTGAAACCATGCAAAGGAAATACAACAAAGCACATAACTGGGAAACAACAATAATCTATTTACTCACAAAGTCAAGTATTCATGAGCTATCAAGTAAATTACATACAAGAGATAGGAAAACATCATTGGTTCTATTAATAATGAAATAAGAGCAAGCTTACAACCAAATTCTTGATGTCACAAGCCTTCTCAGAGGGTCCAACCAACATCTTGATGATTTTGGTAGTTTCATTATCTTCGTCTACCTCCTCCTCAGCAAATTCTTCTGAAGAGCTCTCATCTCCCTCATTAGGTGCTCTTCTTTGGGCTGTCTCAATTGTCTCCATTCTCGCATGCAGACTTTGGACCTGTTCTAGTAGAACTACATTTTCCTCAGGTCTTCCTTGATCGATGCCTCTTCTTGGCAACATTTTCACTACAAACAACCCTTTCTTCTACTCTGATCCCACAAATGACACAGACAGAAAACAATGGCTTGATTAACCCACAATTGGATCTATAAAACCCAACAATCACACCGTTGAACACTCCTTTACTTTGAAAAATATGCCTTTTCCTTTATGAACCCAAAAGCCTTTGAAAAAGCTTAAAGCAATCATTTTTCCATTTCAGGACAAAATACCCTTGAAAATGTTAAAACAAATCCTTTTCCCCTTTCTAAAGTGATTATATATATTATTCCAAAAATCCATATCTAGCCGATCAGACGGCTCAAATTGAATCGTAATATCGGCAATCGAGGTCCGAATGGTCCACAAATATTGGTGCTATCCCTTGGTGGAGGTCCGATACGATATCACTAATTGCTATCAGCGATTGCAATATGCCTCTTTACAATATACCGCCTCCACTTCAAACCCCGATGTGATAGCCTTTGTAGATTCGATAGACTATCCAACCTTATCTATACCGTTTCGGGTCCAGTCATATTACGATATCAGTATTCGGCGATTTCACAAGCAGGTTCCCTTCCTTTGCAGCAATGCGATTTATATATCGGACCTGATAAGAACCAAAACTCTTGCGTATGAATTTTCAAGTCTGCTATACGGATCCGCTTAGTGTTTTTCATGAAAACTTAGTGTAAATGGATCTTCCACTTATAAAATTAAACAACACTATTTTTTCCTTCGTCACTGGTTTTTAATGATAAAACAAATGGAACTGCATTTATCGATTCCAAGGAAATAGGTATTCATAGATTCTCCATCGAAATAAAAACAATAGATGCAAAAGCATACACAATATGATTGTCGCGGGTTTGATAAAGAATTTACACAAACATCATAAATATTTCATCAATTAAACATTGTTATAGAGTCTCAACCTTGAGTCTTCTCACAACATTAAAGACCTCTGTCTAAAAAAGAATGCAATCCACAACCTATCTCCCTACTCTTGCTCTACCCATCCTCTCACTCATTACATTTTCCTTCTTTTTATCCATCAATAAACACTCTAACCATATCTAACAACAAAATCTCTATTTTTAATAGATCTAATAGCAAATCTTTAACTCCGAGCTCTATGCTAACAATCTCTATCTTTGAATCTAAAATAAGACAGTCTCTAACTTATTACAATAATGAAATGCAACTAATTTCTTGAGAGATGCAACCCTCTCAGTAAAAATTGGATTTTTTAACAATCAGTTCAATGAATTTCAACCTCTTTTAGCCAGAACATGTGAACAAGTTTTCACATTGCTGGCTAAGTCCAGATGGTCCTACATCAGAGTGCGGTTTACTATGTAATTTTCATAGTTAATTGATTTTGTCCAAAAATTAAGAATAATTCCTTTAGATTGAAGCATACAATTACCCATTTACTTTAACGTATGATTCTTCCTTTTAGCTACACCACATTTTTGTGGAGTATATGGAACAATATGTTTTATTTGAATTTCATGCTCAGTAAAAAAGTTGATGAATTTGTTGTTAACATATTATCCGCCATTATCAGATCTTAGCTTAAGAATTTGATGCCCAGAGTGTTTCTCAAGAAGGGCCTTAAAGTCTAAGAACATGTTAAATACTTCACTCTTGAGTATTAAGAAGTATACCCAAGTGTGTCTGGAGAAATCATTGATAAAAGTTAAGAAATACTTGTAGCCAGAGAACAAAACAACTAGAAGTGGACCACATAAATCACTATGCAACAGATATAAAGAGGTTGAAGCATCCCAAGAGGCACATTTTTCAAAACTATCCTGAAGATGTTTTCCGAGTACACATCCGGAACAAACACCATCTCTGCAAGATACCATAGTAAGACATGTCACGATATTTTCTTTGCATAGATTTTGAAGGGAGTGATACTTTAAGTGACCAAATCGCTCATGCCAAAGTTTGCTCACTTCATCATTATGAGCAACAAATACCGAGGGAAGAGTTGATGACCCAAAGTTGTTAAACTTATACAACCTTGTAGAATCATCAACAATGCCAGTAGCTAAAATCTGTCTAAGATCTCTTAGATCCTTAATTATAACATCATGAGTTGAAAATTCAATGGTTTTACCTTCACCTTAATGAGTTATCTAATATACAGATAGAATTTTTCACAAAATAAGGTTGGAAGACATAATATATCATTAAATTTACCATTATCTAGATGAACAGTTCTAGACCCTACAACACTAAGAGATCTATCATCACCAACATATATATTTTTGTTGTTACAATCATTTAAAGAAGAAAACATGGCTTTGTTTTTTGCGATGTGATAAGAAGGTCCAGAATCAATGAGCCACTCATGAGAATGAGAATAAGAAGATACATTTAGTGCATAACCATACCAAGATGCTTGATAACCACATGCATAAATTGTTATTCCTTAAGATGAAGTTGAAGTTGAAGAGTGCTCCAAATGGATGTTATACTTCATTGCTCCTTCCAAGGCTTCCATATTCTTAAAGCAGTTGGATTCTAAGTGGCCATCTTGATTACAAGAGTTGCAATGTCTATCAATCTTCTTCCCTTTGCTTTTATTTGCCTTATCATTTTGTTGAATTTATTTTTCATTTTGAGACTGAAATTTCTTAGGACACTTGTTTGGTTTAGGACCATTCTTTTTAGGATACTACTTTTTAGGATTCTATGAATTTAGTTGTTGCTAGGAGGCTAAGGATTTCTTAGAAGAGTCTCCAAGATAAAGAATACCAATATGTAAGAGTTTTTTTTGTTCTATTATTAAAGCATCACAAAATGCATCAAAAGAGGGGGACTTGTAGTCTTGTCCTTGAGAAATAAAGGCTTCTCTAGTAGAATGGAAGGTGGAAACTAACACAGAGTAGGTTGGTCCCAACTTAGTAAGAATGGAATAGATAAGGCTACTATCTTATTTCTTAACCTTAACACCTTCCAAGAAAAGCCTAAGGGTCTTGAACTTGGACAAAAAGTCTTCAATGGAAGAAAAATTATTGGGGTCCAATGTAAGCAACTCATCTTCGAGTTGATGGGATCTAATTTCATTTTTAATTCTAAAAACTTTAGTGAGTTGATTCATTGCTTCATTAGGGGTATCAAGTTCTGTGGTATGGAATCTAAGGTCTAGAGAAATAGACATCCCTATCAACCCATGTGCTTGATCTTGCTTATTTTCCCATTTCGCTGCCTTATATTCATTTTCAGGTTTAGATTCTTGGCATGAGGCTATTTTGTAAAGATCTTTACTTCTATGTTAGTCCACAATGTAGGATCACCATTGGAAGTAGTTGGTGGTGTCAATAATAACTTGGCATGGACTTTAAATTTTAATAGAAATTGAAGCTATAGATGCTGAAACTAAGTGCTCAAATGGAAATATCTCAAAACATTAGGTTGATTCAAAAAAATGGTCTCTGAAAACAGCTTATGGATGAAGAAGTTATGGCTTTTTGAAGGAAAGTTCTTGAAGATGCCGACGAAGTGCATGAATTTGCGGAAGTGAATGATAATGTTATATTTTTAAAAAAAATCTCCCCCGCCCCCTTTCCAAACTTAATCAAATTATCTCACTTTCAACAAATAAATTATGTGACCCACTTTTATAAATAAGTGAAACTCACTTTTACAATCATACTTTATGAGCTACCCACTAAATTGTAACTTAAATAAAAGATAAAGAGACCTTAGAATCATAAGTGACTCAATTTTTATAATGGGTGAGAACACTTTTACATAAAGTAACTTTAAAACATAAGTTACATGTGCTTTTTGAAAAAACAATTTAACAAAAAGAAAGACTTGAACTCAATACCTCTATTCTCATAAAGTAACTTTGGACCAAGTGAGCTAGTTTAAAAGGTTAGTAATTTTGGAAAAGAGGAAGGGTTTTTTGTTTTTTTTGTTTTTTTGTTTAGTCACTGAATCTTTGGGGTGCATGCTTACTTTAAAATGCCCTTTTTCCCTACAAAACAAAGAACCACATTGTTAGGTTCCTATACCAATAGGTTTCATTTTTCATGATTGACTATGGAAGTACCAAATATGTTCATCCTTGCATGCTGCAGAGGTTCCATATTTTGTATACAGACAAAGAAAATTAAAAATTGTAAAGAGGGTATGCCTTAAAAGAATAATCAAAAGGCAAGAAAATGTTTTGGTTAGAAAAAATAGCAAAAATGAACTCCAAACCAAAATACCAAGAAAGTGGCCACCCAAAATTCCACTGCTATCTTATTTTTCAAGTTCACAATGTGAAGACATTGTTGTTTATCACACTTGATGGATGGCCCAACAGTTCAATCTGGACCACTCCACATTTAAATTTGCTGTTGTAGAATAGAGAACGAATATCTGTCCAAACAGTTCAAGCTTGGCAGATGAGTAGATAGGTAGAGAAATTAAGGAGCCCAACTGCTTAATCTGGGCCCTTGGAAGAGATAAGGGTACATTTAGATAGGAGGGCAGTCAAAAGAAAAGAAGGAAAAGTAGGGTTTTCTAGTCTAAATGCACCCAATCAAAAGGAAGAAAAAATATTAGGTGTATTAGGCTGGGTAGGCAGTTTGAGGTTGCAGAAGCAAGGTTATAATTACTTTTTGTCTTGTCAAGAAGGACTCATCTCATCAATGACACTGGTGCCATGGCAGTTATTTGGTTGCATAACTTTGGAAGCATGACTAATTCCCCTTCATTCCCCCAGACACCACTTATTAACATCCTCTCAAGGACCTTGGGATTTGCCCAATAAGTCCAGTTTCACTCTATTTTATGTGAAATGCCAAGTTGATCTCTGAGTTTACTTAGTGGAAAGAAGCCACATTTCTTGTGTAAAAATGATCATTCCACACTCCTCTCATTTCCCTATGCCTAAGTTTTCACTCTATAAGCTTAGCATTCATCCATTCAGTTTCAATCCATAAACTAATATTAACCCCTAACTCTATTATTTAGCTCCCTTAACCATTTACCCATCCCTATTACACAAAAACTATATAAATAACCCAAAAATATAAATATCCCCCACCCCTTGGCACTATAGCCATATAATACTAAGTTAGGGGAATACTAGGTCTATTTGGGGCCATGGTATTAGCCCTTCCGCGTCCAAAATATTCAGGATTATTCTAACACTTGGTTAGATTAATAACTATCTTACCCCCCCACACATAAACCATACCATAGTAACCCCGCACATGCATTTTATTTGGGCTTCGTTTAATATTTGGTTAAACGAATAACCATAACATGGCACCGAACACAAATCAATCCATAACCCAAGGTTGAAAACCACCCGAAACCTTAGAAAATTAGGGTGTATCATACGTGTTCTTCTACTAAAGCCCGGTCACATCGCCCTCCCGTCCACCATCGGATCGCCCCCCACAGATCCGACAGTCCTGATCCATATCGGACACGCCCCGAAGACAGTGCGTTAGTACCTGATGGTCGACGGTTTCACCGTCGTACACGGGGACACCTATCTCCCTTTGATTGCATTGGGCCGCCTCTGACAGTTACTGCCCCCGTACCAGAGGCAGTCCGATGGAAACCTCTTACCGCTCTGTCCTTCCGCCTGCGTTACTACGTGACGTTGCATCCACGTCACCCACCACTGCCCTGCACCTGCGCCTCATCATCCGCTAACGTCACCACCCCGCCACTATGCCCTGTGCCACGTCATCATCCATGTCAGTTGCCACGTCATCCTCCATACCCGCTACATGACAAAAAATACGTCATGATGACATCATCCCGAAAAGTGCCAAAAGCGCTAAAATGTCCAAAATTTGTTAAAAGTCGTGAAATGACTATTTTTGTTTATTTCTATTGTTGCACCTTTGGAGCCGCTTGCATGCGATTTTACGTTCAAATCGGCCGCCAACCTGCACAATCCATCACCTTGCGAATCTGGCTCCATAGCTCAACTCCACAGCTCGAGGCAACCCTGCTAGCTATCCTCTGCACTATTAAATATGTATTTACCCACAATTGACCCATAAATCCTGTTTTTTAGGAATCTCGCCATTAAATTTGAATAAGGAGCTCGAATTTAAACTAAATGACACTCTAGCCCTGAAATTCCACCTGTAAACTCACTTATTGACCCCCTGTTCAAGAAGTAACCCGACAACTTGCCCTCCTCTGCAAATTCACTATTAAAACGCATTTTAAGTTTTTTTCTGCCGATAGATTCTCTAAACTACTCATGCATTCAGTCCCTTTGTCAAAATCCTCTCCAAATTCGGATTCTGTGGCTTAAAAAATAAATCTCGTTCCCTCTGTAGTTTACCCACAGAGCTTGAACTCCAGCAAACTCATTCAAAAAACCTCACTAAATTCTTCTAAATTCGCTGCTTTACCATAAACTATACACAGTGTGGTCAGTTTGATATAAAAATCAGTCTCCATACTTCTGACAATAGCCTCTGAGCCTGAGTATTGTCACCTGTTGCTGCATACACCTAGATTACAATCACAATACAAACAGTTGAAAGATGGAGGCTCCAGTGGCTCTCAACATTGCTCCTTTGAATACTCCACACATGGATTTAGAGTGGCTACCTTTGGCAGACAGGGACTTCTAGATCAAGGACATGATGGGCCTCAAGTCTCACCTTAAAACTGTATGTCACTTCAGAAACAATCACAGAAACAACACTGATATCCTGGGAATCTGGCAATCTAGTATGCCCATCTACTACCTCCCATTAGTCAATGTGTTGCCTGAATTCATTCATCTGTGTCATGAAAACTATGACCCCACTCAGAGAGCAATCCTCACTCCAGATGGGTCTGTGTTGTTCTACATCACTCCTCAATCCATAAATGAAATGCTGAACTTTGAGCCACCTCAGCCTCTGGGTCCTCTTATAATGAAACTTCTGCTTGATAAGGGTGCAAAGCTTTCTAGTTCAGAAATATCAAGGGTAGGTCAGTTGTTTGTGGAACCACAATGCCAGGCCAATCATCCTCCACCCTATCATCAAGTCTCATTCAATGAAACAGGCAGGCTCCTGGTAGATATGATTTCCTACATTCTAGGATACAAAACAGGAGAATTTGTGGATGAAACTGTGTTTTTGCTACTAACCATGTTCACTCCAGGACAGCCCCCTACTGTCATGTATGATTATGCCACTTTTATAGCAAAAAAAATACATGAGCAATTCATGATGATGGAGAGAGAAAGAGTGTTTAAGTATACCTCCTACATTTACCATCTGTTGCTGTACTATCACCCTAATAGTTTCAAAGTTCCTCTCAAGAGACTGGACTCAAAAGGAGAGAGAAGATCTGTTATCTTCTGGACCTCAGTTTTCCATGAAGTCCACCTCTCTTCCTACACATATTGTGAGTTTGTTGACATGTTCATCTACCCAGCCACTTGCCTACTAATGATGACTCCTCCTGGTAGGCTCGCTGCTGAAATGCAAAGAATCTTACATCCTTCAAAGGGCTACATCATTGGTGATTGGTACTTCTACCAAAACCACCTAGTGATCAAAACTTATGGGTGTGAGTTGCCTCGCTATAAGTTGCCTAGATATGTCCCCATGAGACTTTTTGCCTTGGAATATTTCAAGCAATTCAGTAGTGCAGATTTGACTCATTTCCATGGAAAAAACAAGAAAGCACAACTTAAATTAGACATTAATTGGGTCCCTTTATTTTCAATAAAAGGGAACAAGCTTGGAAGGATGCAGACAATATCTAAGGGAAGAACTCATGTTGAAATAAAGCTTCTTTTGGGCACCATATGACCCTGAACATTTCATAAGCCTTAGGAGAATCAAACACAGGCTTTTAGGATATGTGCACCAGCCAATCCCCCACATTGAACAATATGCAATCTACAAGAATGGGTAGAGGTCACATTAGATGATGAAGAGCTTACTAAAGAAGAAAGATTAGAAAAAGATATGAAAGAACATGAGAAAAGAATTGACCTAGAATATTTTGCACAGGTCACCTTCACACAACCTCAACATATTGGAGCAAGCACATAAGCTACTACACCTCCTCAACAGCAAGCTAAAGAGGCCATTTCACCTGCAGGGAAAGGCAAAGAAATTGAGCATTCAGAACAGAAAACTACAATGGAAGAGAAACCATCCACAAATCAGGAAAAGGGTCAAGAACAAGGCCCTTCAATGCAACAAAAGGCAGCTGAGATCCCTGTATTGCAAACCCCTCATAATGAGGAAAGAGCTAAAAAGAGGGACAGAACGGAAGAAACACCTACAGGGGCATCCACAGACCAGAAAGGTGACAAAAGACAGAGGCTAAACCCTTATTCCGAGGAGGAAATTACTGAAGAAACCACAGGCAATATCAAAGGCGAGGGAACTTTTGAATAGCAGATCCCTCCTATTTTGGAAACATCGGCCAACTCCTTTCAGCAGGAGCAAGAGAGACAACCAGGTGGGGAGGTTTCATCCTCCAAACAGCAAACCAAGCAAGGCTCGGATATCAAATGAGCATTCATTGAGATCAAAGCTAGAAACGAGCCAATAAGGTTTCATCTTTACAATCAATTGATGAGAATGGCACCAACAAATCAACAAAGGTTGATGGCAACATATGACATGCAAGCAGGGAAGATGACTCTCAGTCACTTCAGACCCACGGTACAACAGCCACAATCAGCTGCAGACTATATTAGAACCAATCTGGAAGTCCTAGCCAAAGACATCCATCCAATAGACCAGATTGAGTTGCATAAACAGGCTGGAGAAATGGTATGCTCCACCCTAGCAGATAAGGCTCTAATGGCCCATAGATTGCAGAATTCTTTGTATAATGCTTCTACCCAACTAGAGCTGGAGAAAGCCTCCTCATTGGCCAAAGATAATAGGATAAAATCCTTGGAAGATATCATTATAGAGTTGGGACATGATCCCAAAGATCACAAAGGCGCATAGGCCTTAATCAGGAAAAAGGAGGAAGACATAGCAGCTCTGAGAAGACAATTAATGCTGCCAGCTACTATACATCCTCAAACTACAGAGGTGGCACAACAACAAGAAGTAGAGGATGTGGTCAGCCTACTTATGAGGATGAACCAAAGGCTATTGGACACAGAAAAAGAATTAGAAGAGACTCAGCAAGGGAGACAGCCAGAGTTGGCCCCTCAACCATCCCAGACAATTCCAATAATTACAGCTGCTCCTACAACAGTCACTACATCAGCACCTCCTCTGGATCCAGCTTCAGCAGCAGGTGCCTCAACTTCAGCAGCGACTACAACAACAGCAATACAAGAGCCCAACTTGAGCATGGAAGCTATGATGAAAGAAATTAAGGCTTTGGAATTACAAATGGCAGAAATGAAGGAGAGTAAGGAAAAACTAGCCAAAATTGAGGCTAGTTATGACAAATCAAAGATGACTGTTGCAGAGAAGACCAGGGAAGTGAAGGCTTTAGAGAACAAAATAAAGGCCTTGGAGAAGGACCTCACTCTCCATAGAACCCTGACTGAAATAAAGACAATTTTGTTGGATAAGATTGGCAAAGCTATTGCTGATCAATGGACAACAATACAAACTATTTTTGACCAGATAGAATTGATGGGGGTAGCTCAATATGAAACTCAGAAGGCCAGAGCATTATTGGTAGATAAGCCTGAGCAAGCCAATCAATTGATTCATTTTTTGAATACTCGTACTGGTGAGCAGCTAGCAACTCTAAACATTCAGAATAGGACATAGACTATTGTAAGAGTCAAGAAGGTGCTGACCATGAGAAATTTTGTTCAAACTATAGAAAGAAAATGTCAAGAAATGCAAACAGAGATACATACCTTCAGACAGAACATTTCAGTATCACTGAGCAAAGGTTTACCTAGCCTGGTCACTAGCACTGGGAAGCTGTTAAAACAGGAACATTATGCATACAAACTAAATACTTATGTGCAAAATCAGATTACAGCGTCGTCAAGTGGCTCAGAAGAGACAGTGCCTCCCTCTGGACAAAGTTTGTATGATAAATTGGAAGACTTGTTTTACATTGAGCATGAGATAGCACATCCCTTTCCAGTCTGGCCAAATTAATACACATACAATGAAGCTGATGAGACATTATTTAAATTAAGAAAACATCAATTACCAACAAATCATTGGTGGCAAACCCTGCTTGAGATCTTAAAGTAGTTTTGATTCTCTGCTTATAAATTGTTTGCATAACAAGCGAATTGAATTATATGACTCTGCTATCGGAAAATCAAATCAGTCGAGGAGAAGATTCGCGCCAAGATAAATAGGCTCAAACACAGGTGGCAAAACACAGCACAACAGGACAACACATCAGCAAAGCGGTCATCAACCGAATATCAGAGTCAAAGAGTCAACAACAAACAAGACACCTACAACAGCCAGTAAAGCGCATTTATTTCCTCAGTGATTACTGTGCAGTTTTTTCCCACATTAGTTATTGCTTCTGTCAGAGTAGATGGATAATTTTATGTCTAGATATTTCCCTATGGGATATTTTGTAAAACTTCTATAAATACTTGCTAAAGATATGTATTATTGTTGGCTGGTGAATATCATTCTGGACCTGCGCTGTATGTTTTCGGCAACTCTTTAGAAATAAAAATTGTTGGAATGCTTTGTTGGTGAACTTACTGTTGTGGATTCGATGTCAAAAGGATATATTACATAATTATCGTGTTAATACATGGATC
Organism: Pinus taeda; assembly: GCA_000404065.3. NCBI lineage: Eukaryota > Viridiplantae > Streptophyta > Pinopsida > Pinales > Pinaceae > Pinus > Pinus taeda. The sequence continues at coordinate 142,778 of APFE030121524.1, forward strand.
AATAAGGCTTATGTACCCTTATTTTACTGTATTTGTGTCTTACTTATCATCTAAATATCATGTTCTAAGTTACATCAAAGAAGGATAACCCATAATTTACTTTGTTGTACGATGTGTTCAATTCCTATAAGTTTTTATGTTTTCTACAGGACTAGTATAGGAAAGAATTCTTGATTGCTCTTGTCTCCCTGGTTCTTTCATCCTAAATATCATCAAGGAATTCTTAACTGCTCCCTGATAATGTTTTGAAAGATTATTGATTGCCTTTCATTTCTTGACTTCATTTCATCTTATTTCAGCTTCAAAGTTGTTCTATGTTTAATTATCTTGCTCTGTAGTTGTCTTATTGCCAAAGAACTCATCCCAAAGGTTCATTCCCATTACAATCCTTCAACCTAATGGTCTGAACTTCTCTCAACTTACTGTCTTGTTCTACTAAATGTCACCTTCCAAACACCAAACAAACTTGTACCTAATAACTAGCCTAATATACAATCAAACAAATCTAAATCACAAAGAGACAGCCCTCTCTGGTTGCAGATTGGCTAGGATCTGCAGCTGAAAGATTGGTTAGTGGTTACCTCGGCCGTATTCCCTCCTGGAGCCAGGGAACAACTTGAGTAATAACATTATTGGCGACTCCACTGGGGAATCTGAATCAAGAAAAGTTTAGTTTCCCTGCTTTAAACATATTCAAGCAAAAATACCAAAAACGGACTTAGAAGTTGGCTCCAAAAAAGAAAACGTGTTACACCAGATCCAATCCAGATCTTGATCCCCCGACTATCTTTGAAAATCCTAAACTAATCCCAAAAAATCTTAGGAGACAGGAAAGCTTACAAACTGTTGATTCAGACTTTGATATACTTCATCAAAACCTTACACAATCTAAACTTTCTCCTGGAAGAGTCAATGTTCCTTCTATCAATACAACAGCTTCTCCAAGTTCTTCATCCATACCTCAAAGCATACTTTCCACTCCCCCATCTCCTACCCATATTTCCACTCATGTCCCCCTTGTTCCAGCCCTCTTATTTCTTCCTGCTGCCCCATTCATCCCTGTAAATATGGCCAACCGTTATGCCCCTTTGTAGTTGCCTGCCAATCTAGGGGCTATGCCCTAGGATTATCAAAGAAAAATCACCTACTTTGATGGTGCTAGTTCCCATACAGCCCAGCAACACACCAAGAAGATGTAGGATTATTTTGAAAATTATGAAATTGATGATGATGATGTGAGAAAGAAAATCTTTGTTCAAAGCCTAACCAATGATGTGAGAACCTGGTTTAGGACACTTGTTGAAAACTCTATAGCCAACCCTGAGGCCCTTTATCAATCCTTTTTAAATAGATGGTAAAAGAAGAAAGACCCTTTACACATCTTAACTGAATATGACAATCTAAAAAGGGGCCCACAAGAACTCGTTCAAGACTATTGTGCAAGGTTCAATAATGTCTACAGTGCCATTCCTCAGAACCTTAGACCTCCTCCTGACTTAGCCTTGATCAAATTCCCTGATGGATTTGATTCAGATATGGCATATCAGCTGAGGGAAAGAGCCCCATTAAACCTACCAGACATGCAAAATGTAGCTGTTAGTGTAGAAGCAAACTTGATTTCCAAACGAAACCGGGCTAGAACTGAAAGAAGAACAACATTCAAAGAAGAACTTTAATCATTTGAGTAGCAATTGGATGCCATCATCAAAGGGATGGATATATTGGGAGATAGGGTAGATACCATTGAGAGAAAATCATCTTGGGAGGGTCAAACAAGTAACACAGCCAGGAATCCAAATTTTAGAAAAAATCAAAACCCTACTGCTGGAAGGACTGGCCCTGATCAGAACATTAGACCCCCATTTCAAGAGAATTATGCAGAGGCCTCAACCTCTAGTGAACCCACAGAGGACTCTCACATCAACTTAATGGGTTTAGATAGCGAACAACAAATTTTCCTAACACAAGATGACCAAGAAGCCCACAACATCAATCAATTCCAAACCAAGTTCGGAGAGTCATTTGATTTTAGGGAAGGGTATGATGTAGCAGTCTATGAGGTCCATAAATAGTAAAAACTAAGAAGCAGAACAATAGATGTGCCTCAACCTACCAAGCTGAAGGATACCAAGTAGCTGAAGAAAACAACAGAAAAAGCTGTCCGGACAGAACCCTCTAATAAAATAGACCCAAAGGAAGTCACTGTGGAAGATGTATCAAACTTACAGCCTCCAAGCAACCAGTCATACACATCCCACTCTTCAAAAGAAAATTTGAATCACCCTCTTGAAAATAATTTCAAATCAGATGTACCTTATAACAACACTCATAATCAAGAGAAGATTACTCAAAATTCAGCTCAAAATGAAAAATTTGTTGTCCACAATGTAAAAATTCAGATAGAAAAACCTTTCAACTTAGAAACAGAGATAGGTAAGATAAAAATAGCCATTCCATTGTCATAACTGGCCAAACATGAAGTCTACAGGGAACAAATTAACAGATCACTTCAAATATCTGAAACTAGGGATGTAGTCAATGTCCTAGATGATCAACCATAATTGTTTTTTGGTCCTGAAGTCAATGGCAAGACAGTGGATGGCGGAGTTCCTCCATTTTATGTGAGCTTCAACATTCATGACAAAGTGTTACATAATGCAATGTTTGACTCAGGTGCCTCCCATAATCTAATGCCCAAGTTAGTGATGGAAAAGCTAGACCTAGATATCACAAGACCATATAAGGATCTGTTTTCATTTGATTCCAGTCAAGTCAAGTGTCTAGGCCTAATCAAAGATCTTTGTGTATCCTTAGTCCAATATCCAACCAAAATAGTCTTGATGGATGTGGTGGAGCTGATATCCCACCTAAATATGGTATGCTATTATCTAGGTCTTGGGGTGCAAAACTTCAAGGATCTTTGCAACTAGATATGTCATATGCCACCATTTCAGTATTTGGCCACCCAAAGAGATTGTACCGGGAAACACAGATGAAATATGTGGTTAGCAATCAAGAGAAGCCCCAAAACTTCCCTATCTATTCCATACACTCTGAAATGGATTCATTTATCTTATACAATGTTGACATGTGCTCCAAAGCTGAGGCCAAACTCCTAGAAACAATACCAACAATAAACATGAACGAACAATCTAGTGACCAGCACCAAAAAATCGTTGATGAGATTGAAGTAACAAGTGAAACTGACATATCAAACCAGCTACAAAGTTCAAGCTCACTTCCCACTAAACAAGTCCCCAAAACTCTTGAGACAAGTGTTAATCAAGAAATTTTATGGTACTTAGAGTTTGATGGATCAGTAAACAAATTGGGGGCAGGGGCAGGGGTTTGGATACACAACATACAAAATGACCATGCTCAGGTTCATGCATATAGGCTAAAATTCAAATGCACAAACAATGTGGCCGAAAATGAAGCTGTTTTGCTGGGGCTCAAACTAATTAGAAGTCTAGGGGTCACCAAGATCTCAATTCTGGGAGACTCAGATTTGAAAATGCAACAGATAAAGGGAAACTTTGTTACAAATGATCCTAGGCTAAGGGCTTATAGAGGTGCAACTATGGAAATACTAAACACCTTCTTGGAATCGGAACTCACTAAAATTCCAAGAAAACACAACCTACATGCACATAGTTTGGCAACCTTTACCAACACTTGTAAACTGCCTTTTGAGCCCAATCATCACTTCACTGTTGAGATCAAACATAGACCTGCTATCCCAGATAATGTAAAAAACTAGCAGGTGTTTGAAAATAATACACAAATAAATAATTTCCTGACCTTGAAAGAAGAATTCTCAAGTGTAAACATAGACACAGGCACTGTTGATGATCAACAGCAAATTGACAAAGTTGAGCCAAACATATCAGCTAAAGCAGCAAATTTTATTTTGAATCCAACAACTTTTAATCACAGGAAGCTGCAAGAACTGAAACAAATGAACTTTGATGAAATGATTGAGGAAGAAATCGAAGTAATTGAGCTGAAGGACAATGTCCTACCCATAGGCCTAACTCCCTTGGAAGATATATTTGATTCAAATGACATTCCAAGAAAACCAAAAATGCAACCACTGAATGCAGAAATTGAGGACTCCAATATTGGAACTACAAAAATCCCAGAATGGTAAAACTGTCCAAAACTTTGCCTCCTAATAAAAAACTGAAATACATTGAGTTGTTTAAAGAGTTCCAAGATGTCTTTGCATGGAGCTATGAGGACCTCAAATCCTATGACACATCAGTTATCCAACATACAATACCCCTGAAAGAAAACCAGAAACATTTTAAACAAAAGCTGAGGAGGATTAATCTAGTCCTCCTTCCCCTTATTGAAAAAGAGGTCATAAGAATGTATCAAGATGGAATAATTGCACCCATTAGATTCTCCGAATGGATTTCAAATCTAGTACCCACTAGAAAGAAAACTGGAGAGATAACGCTTTGTGCTGACCTGAGAAATTTGAATAAAGCCTCTCTCAAAGATCACTACCCCTTACCAAAAATGGACCATATCCTACAAAGTGTAGTGGGTGCTTCAAGGATTTCATTATTAAATGGCTTCTCAGGATTTAATCAGATTCTTGTTCACCCAGATGATCAGGACAAAGCTGCCTTTACAACACCTTGGGGAACCTTTAAATATGTCAAAATGCCTTTTGGACTAAAAATGCAGGAGCCACATTTCAGAGGGCAATGGACATAGCTTTTGCTAAAGAGATCCATGAATTTTTAGTAGTATACCTTGATGATCTTACTGCTTTTTCAAAATTAGACCAAGAACATTTAGACATTTAAGGCAAGTGTTCCTAATTTGCAGAAAATATGGCATATCATTAAACCCAAAGAAATCATTATTTGGTTTGGAAGAAGGCAAACTCCTAGGCCATATAATTTCTAAAGATGGAATAAGAATAGACCCAAACAAAATACAGGCCATCCTTCAAGTCCCTCATCGAAGAAACATCAAAGAATTACAAGCCTTTCTAGGGAAAATAAATTTCCTAAGAAGATTCATTCCTAATTTGGCCGAACTGATTAGACTGTTGAATAATATGCTAAAGAAAGACTCTAAAGTCAAATGGACAATAGAAGCCAAGCAAGCATTTGAGGAAATCAAAATAGCTTTGACAAGAACACCTATTCTTACAAGTCCCAGGTTTGATAAAGATTTTATAATCTTTTCCTTTGCATCTGAGCATACTATTGTTGTTGTCCTATTACAAAAGGATGACTTAGGATGTGAGAAACCCATTTATTTTTTTAGCAAAGCACTCAGAGATGCTCCACTCAAATACCAAATCATGGAAAAGCAGACATATGCCCTTGTGACGGCCATAAAGGATTTCAGAATTTATATCCTGTACTCTCACATAATTTCCTATGTTCCAAATGAAGTGGTCAAAGATATTCTTACTCAAGAAGGAATTGAAGGTAAAAGGGGCAAATGGATAGCCAACATTCTAGAGTATGACATTGAAATCAAGCCAAAAAAACTCATAAAAGGATAAGGGTTAGCCAAATTAATGACTGAAACCAACTTTCAAGCCCTTGACATCAATGAACTGGATAACGAACAGGAGATGGCGACTCCACAGATCAACCAAGCCTTTTTACAATCACCTTGGTACACTGTATATTTTTTGTATTATTAAACCTGCAAGCTCCTCCAGGGTTATCCAGAACCAAAAAGAGATTCTTGAAAATGAAAGCTTCAAAGTTTTGTATCATAGATAATGTGTTGTTTTGGAAAAACATGAAGGTATTTTTCTTAATTTCCTAACATTGGATGAAACTGACAAAGTCCTCAAGGAATTTCATGCAGGAGATTGTGGTGGACACTTGTATTGGAAATCAACAGCTGATAAAATCCTAAGGGCTGGATTTTATTGGCCCTCCCTATTTGCTGATGTGAAAAAATTTGTAATGTCTTGCCATAAATGCCAAATCTTTGAAGGCAAGAAAAAGCTGTTGCCCTTGCCCCTCAAACCCGTTTCAACTGAAAGGCCATTCCAATAATGGGGTTTAGACTTCATCGGGGAGATCCACCCTTCATCTTCTGGCCAGCATAGATGGATTTTGACAGCCACAGATTACTTTACCAAATGGATAGAAGCTATCCCTTGTGGGCAAGCCAATGACTCAATCATCGTCCAATTCCTAGAGACCAATATCCTATCTAGATTTGGTTGTCCAGAAAAGATCATTATAGATAATGCAGCTACCTTTAAATCCAGAAGGATGATCAACTTCTGTCATAAGTACCACATCACCTTGGGCCACTCCACAGCCTACTACCCTCAAGGTAATGGTCTTGCTGAATCCTCCAATAAAAGTCTCATCAACATCATCAAAAAGGTCCTGGAAGAGAATAAAAAGAATTGGCACAAAAAAATTTTAAATGCACTATGGGCAAACAAATTGACCACAAAAAGATCCATTGGAACAAGTCCATATGAATTGGTGTATGGTCTAGAGGTTGTTTTCCCTTCCTCTTTAGGAATCCCTGTGATCAAGTTGCTGCAAGAAATACAAGCAGAGCCTGATGATATTCAGAGAAGGATCAATCAAAATATTCACTTGTAGCAGACAAGAGAAGAAGTATATCACATAACCCAGGTACTACAAGATAAACTCAAGAAGATCTTTGATAAAAGAACAAAAGATGAAGATTTTTTCATAGGAAACAAAGTGCTGAAATGGGACTCCAGGAGGGAAGATAAAGGGAAACATGGGAAATTTGATTTTCTTTGGAAGGGGCCATTTGTTATTCAGGATGTACAAGGTAACAACACCTATTTTTTGAAGAGTTTAGATGGCACAGACACTGAGGAAGGCCCAGTCAATGGGTCAATGCTCAAGCACTATTTTGATCCCCTTTGATCAACATAACGCAACTGTATATTGTACATAAATATTTGTATTTCCACTAGTTTTTCATTTACAACAATTAAGTAAGCAACAAGATGCAGCAGATTTAGAGGAAAAAGTCAAGGAATTACACCAAGTTTGGTATATATTTTGAATTCACCACAAGAAATCAAAAGGAAAACTTGGGAAGTATAAAGATGTTAATAAGCACTCAGAGAAACCAACAAAGATAGAGCTGTAATTTTGCACAGATCAGCTCATAAGGACTGCATACAAGCTACAAAGATTCAGATCATTAGTTTCCAGGTGACAGAACTTTTGAATTACAGCAGCCATCTAAAAATAAGGCCATCTAACCTGCTGTTCTTGGCTTTTCACCAGGAAAATCCATCCCCAAGTGGAGCCACTGTTAGGTTCCTATACCAATAGGTTTCATTTTTCATGATTGA
>APFE030121524.1:151962-181236 GCA_000404065.3 Pinus taeda
ATTTTTCATGATTGACTATGGAAGTGCCAAATATGTTCATCCTTGCATGCTGCAGAGGTTCCATATTTTGTATACAGACAAAGAAAATAAAAATGTAAAGAGGGTATGCCTTAAAAGAATAATCAAAAGGCAAGAAAATGTTTTGGTCAGAAAAATAGCAAAAATGAACCCCAAACCAAAAGACCAAGAATGTGGCCACCCAAAATGCCACTGCTATCTTATTTTGCAAGTTCACAATGTGAAGACACTGCTGCTTATCACGCTTGATGGATGGCCCAACAGTTCAATCTGGACCACTCCACATTTAAATTTGCTATTGTAGAATAGAGAATGAATATCTATCCAAACAGTTCAAGCTTGGCAGATGAGTAGATAGGTAGATAAATTAAGGAGCCCAACTGCTTAATCTGGGCCCTTGGAAGAGATAAGGGTACATTTAGATAGGAGGGCAGTCAAAAGAAAAGAAGGAAAAGCAGGGTTTGCTAGTCTAAATGCACCCAATCAAAAGGAAGAAAAAATGTTAGGTGTATTAAGTTGGGTAGGCAGTTTGAGGTTGCAGAAGCAAGGTTATAATTACTTTTTGTCTTGTCAAGAAGGACTCATCTCATCAATGACACTGGTGCCATGGCAGTTATTTGGTTGCATAACTTTGGAAGCATGACTAATTCCCCTTCATTCCCCCAAAGATCACTTATTAACATCCTCTCAAGGACCTTGGGATTTGCGCAATAAGTCCAGTTTCACTCTATTTTATGTGAAATGCCAAGTTGATCTCTGAGTTTACTTAGTGGAAAGAAGCCACATTTCTTGTGTAAAAATGATCATTCCACACTCATATGCCTAATTTTTCATTCTATAAGCTTAGCATTCATCCATTCAGTTTCAATACATAAACTCATATTAACCCCTAACTCTATTATTTAGCTCCCTTAACCATTTACCCATCCCTATTACACAAAAAATATATAAATAACCCAAAAATATAAATATCGCCCACCCCTTGGCACTATAGCCATATAATACTAAGTTAGGGGAATACTAGGTCCATTTGGCGCCATGGTATTAGCCCTTCCGCATCCAAAATATTCAGGATTAATTGAACACTTGGTTAGATTAATAACTATATTACCCCCCACACATAAACCATACCATAGTAACCCCACGCATGCATTTTATTTGGGATTCGTTTAATATTTGGTTAAACGAATAACCATAACCTGGCACCGAACACACATCAATCCATAACCCAAGGTTGAAAACCCGCCCGAAATCTTAGAAAATTAGGGTGTATCGTACGCGCTCTTCTACTAAATCCCGGTCACATCGCCCTCCCATCCACCGTCGGATCGCCCCCCACAAATCCGACGGTCCTGATCCATATCAGACGGGCCCCGACGATGGTACGTTAGTACCTGATGGTCAACGGTTTCACCATCGTACATGGGGACACATGTCGCCCTCTGATTGCATCGGGCCGCCTCTGACAGTTACCGCCCCCGTACCAAAGGCGATCCGATGGAAACCGCTTACCACTCTATCCTTCCTCTTGCATCACCGCGTGACGTTGCATCCACATCACCCGCCACTGCCCTGCACTTGCGCCACATCATCCGCTGATGTCACCACCCCGCTACTGTGTCATGTGCCACGTCATCATCCACGTCAACTGCCACGTCATCCTTCGTACTCTCTACGCGACAAAAAATATGTCATGATGATGTCATCCCCAAAAAGTGCCAAAAGCGCTAAAATGTCCAAAATTTGTTAAAAGTCTTGAAAATGACTATTTTTGTTTATTTCTATTGTTGCACCTGTGGAGCTGCTTGCATGTAATTTTACGTTCAATTCTGCTGCCAACCTCCACAGTCCATCACCTTGCGAATCTGGCTCCGTAGCTCGACTCCACAGCTCGAGGCACCCCTGCTAGATATCCTCTACGCTATTAAATAGGTATTTACCCACAGTTGACCCATAAATCCTATTTTTTAGGAATTTCACCATTAAATTTGACTAAGGAGCTCAAATTTAAAGTAAATTGCACTCTAGCCTCGAAATTCCACCTGCAAACTCACTTATGGACCCCCTGTTCAAGAAGTAACCCGGCAACTTGCCCTCCTTTGCAGATTCGTTATTAAAACGCATTTTAAGTTTGTTTTTGCCGATAGATTCTCTAAACTGCTCATGCATTCAGTCCGTTTGTCAAAATCCTCTGCAAATTCCGCTTCTGTAGCTTAAAAAATCAATCCTGTTCCCTCTACAGTTTACCCACAGAGCTTGCACTCCAACAAACTCATTCAAAAAACCTAACTAAATTATGCTAAATTTGCTGCTTTACCATAAACTATACACAGTGTGGTCAGTTTGATATAAAAATAAGTCTCCATACTTCTGACAATAGCCTTAGAGCCTGAGTCCTGTCACCTGTTGCTGCATACACCTAAATTACAATCACAATACAAACAGTTGAAAGATGGAGGATCTAGTGGCTCTCAACATTGCTCCTTTGAATGCTCCACATATAGATTTAGAGTTGTTATCTTTGGTAGACAGGGACTTCCAAATCAAGGACATGATGGGCCTCAAGTCTCACCTTAAAATTGTATGTCACTTCAGAAACAATCACAGAAACAACACTGATATCCTGGGAATCTGGCAATCTAGTATGCCCATCTACTACCTCCCATCAGTCAATGTGTTGCCTGACTTCATTCATCTGTGTCATGCAAACTATGACCCCACTCAGAGAGCAATCCTCACTCCAGATGGGTCTATGTTGTTCTACATCACTCCTCAATCCATAAATGAAATGCTGAACTTTGAGCCACCTTAGCCTCTGGTTCCTCTTACAATGAAACTTATGCTTGATAAGGGTGCAAATCTCTCTAGTTCAGAAATATCAAGGGTAGGTCAGTTGTTTATGGAACCACAGTGCTAGGAAAATCATCCTCCACCCTATCATCAAGTCTCATTCAATGAAACAGGCAGGCTCCTGGTAGATATGATTTCCTACATTCTAGGAAGCCAAACAGGAGAATTTCTGGATGAAACTGTGTTTCTACTATTAACCATGTTCACTCCAGAACAACCCCCTGCTGTCATGTATAACTATGCCACTTTTATAGCAAACAGAATACATGAGAAATTCATGATGATGGAGAGAGAAAGAGTGTTTAAGTATACCTCCTACATTTACCATCTATTGTTGTACTATCACCCTGATAGTTTGAAAGTTCCTCTCAAGAGACTGGACTCAAAAGGAGAGAGAAGATCTATTGTCTTTTGGACCTCAGTTTTCCATGAAGTCCACCTCTCTTCCTACACATATTGTGAGTTTGTTGACATGTTCATCTACCCAGCCACTTTCCTACTGATGATGACTCCTCCTGGTAGGCTCACTACTGAAATGCAAAGAATCGTACATCTTTCAAAGGGCTACAGCATTGGTGATTGGTACTTCTACCAAAACCACACAGTGATCAGAATTTATGGGTGTGAGTTGCTTCCCTATAAGCTACCCATATATGTCCCCATGAGACTTTTTGCCTTGGAATATTTCAGGCAATTCAGTAGTGCAGATTTGACTCATTTCCATGGGAAAAACAAGAAAGCACAGCTTAAAATCAGGCATCAATTGGGTCCCTTTGTTTTCAATAAAAGGGAACAAGCCTTGAAGGATGTAGACAATATTCTAAGGGAAGAACTCATGTTGAAACAAAGCTTCTTTTGGGCACCATATGACCCTGAACATTTCATAAGCCTTAGAAGAATCAAACACAGGCTTTCAGGATATGTGCACCAGCCAATCCCCCACATTGAACAATATGCAAATCTACAAGAATGGGTAGAGAGCACATTAGATGATGAAGAGCTTACTGAAGAAGAAAGATTAGAAAAAGATGTGAAAGAACATGAGAAAAGAATTGACCTGGAATATTTTGCACAGGTCACCTTCACACAGCCTCAACATATTGGAGCAAGCACATCAGCTGCTACACCTCCACAACAGCAAGCTAAAGAGGCCATTTCACCTGCAAGGAAAGGAAAAGAAATTGAGCATTCAGAACAACAAAGTACAATGGAAGAGCAACCATCCACAAATCAAGAAAAGGGTCAAGAACAAGGCCCTTCAACGCAACAAAAGGCAGTCGAGATCCCTATATTGCAAACCCCTCATAATGAGGAAAGAGATAAAAAGAGGGACAGAACGGAAGAAACACCTACAGTGGCATCCACAGACCAGCAAGGTGAGAAACGACAGAGGCTAAACCCTTATTCCGAGGAGGAAATTACTTAAGAAACCACAGGCAATATCGAAGGTGAGGGAACTTCTGAACAGCAGATGCCTCCTATTTTGGAAACATCGGCCAGCTCCTTTTAGCAGGAGCAAGAGAGACAACCAGGTGGGGAGGTTTAATCCTCCAAACAACAAACCAATCAGGGCTCGGATATCAAACGAGCATTCACTGAGATCAAAGCTATAAAAGAGCCAATAAGCTTTCAACTTTACAATCAATTGATGAGAATGGCACCAACAAATCAACAAAGGCTGATGGCAGCATATGACATGCAAGCAGGGAAGATGACTCTCAGTCACTTCAGACCCATGGTACAACAGCCACGGTCAGCTGCGGACTATATTAGAACCAATCTGGAAGTCCTGGCCAAAGACATCCATCCAATAGACTAGATTGAGTTGTATAAACAGGCTGGAGAAATGGTATACTCCACCCTAGCAGATAAGGCTCTAATGGCCCATAGATTGCAGAATTCTTCGTATAATAATTCTGCCCAACTAGAGCTGGAGAAAGCCTCCTCATTGGCCAAGGATAATAGGATAAAATCCTTGGAAGAGATCATTATAGAGTTGGGACGTGATCCCAAAGATCCCAAAGGCGCACAGGCCTTAATCACGAAAAAGGAGGAAGACATAGCAGCTCTGAGAAGACAATGAAACCTACCAGCTACTATACATCCTCAAACTACAGAGGTGGCACAACAACAAGAAGTAGAGGATGTGGTCAGCCTGCTTATGAGGATGAACCAAAGGCTGTTGGACACAGAAAAAAAATTGGAAGAGGCTCAACAAGGGAGACAGCCAGATTTGGCCCCTCAACTGTCCCAGACAGCTCCAATAATTACAGCTCCTCCTATAACAGTCACTACAGCAACACCTCCCATGGGTCCAGCTTCAGCAGCAGGTGCCTCAACTTCAGCAGCGACTACAACAGCAACAATACAAGAGGCCAGCTTGAGCATGGTAGCTATGATGAAAGAAATTAAGGCTTTGGAATTACAAATGGCAGAAATGAAGGAGACTAAGGAGAAACTAGCAAAAATTGAGGCTATTTATGAAAAATCAAAGATGACTGTTGCAAAGAAGACCAGGGAAGTGAAGGCTTTAGAGAACAAAATAAAGGCCTTGGAGAAGGACCTCACTCTCCATAGAACCCTGACTGAAATAAAGACAATTTTGTGGGATAAGATTGACAAAACTATTGCTGATCAATGGACAGCAATACAAACTATTTTTGACCAGATAGAATTGATGGGGGTAGCTCAATATGAAACTCAGAAGGCCAAAGCATTATTGGCAGATAAGCCTGAGCAAGACAATCAATTGATTCATCTTTTTAATACTTGTACTAGTGAGTAGCTAGCAGCTCTAAACATTCAGAACAGGACAAAGATTATTGTAAGAGTCAAGAAGGTGCTGACCATGAGAACTTTTGTTCAAACTATAGAAAGAAAATTTCAAGAAATGCAGACAGAGGTACATACCTTCAGAGAGAAAATTTCAGTATTACAGAGCAAAGGTTTACCCAGCCTGGTCACTAGCACTGGGAAGCTGTTAAAACAGGAACAATATGCATACAGGCTAAATACTTATGTGCAAAATCAGATTACAGCATCGTTAAGTGGCTCAGAAGAGACAGTGCCTCCCTCTGGACAAAGTTTGTATGATAAACTGGAAGACTTGTTTTACATTGAGCATGAAATAACAAATCTCTTTCCAGTCTGGCCAAATTATTACACATACACTGAAGCTGATGAGACATTATTTAAATTAAGAAAACATAAATTACGAACAGATCAGTGGTGTCAAAGACTACTTGAGATCTTAAAGTAGTTTTGATTCTCTGCTTATAAATTGTCTACATAACAAGTGAATTGAATTATATGGCTCTGCTATCGGAAAATCAAATCAGCCGAGGAGAAGATTCGCGCCAAGATAAACAGGCTCAAACACAGGTGGAAAAGCACAGCACAACAAGACAGCACATCAACAAAGCGGTCGTCAATCGAATATCAGAGTCAAAGAGTCAACAACAAACATGACACTTACAGCAGCCAGTAAAGTGCATTTATTTCCTCAGTTATTGCTGCACAATTTTTTCCTACATTAGTTATTGCTTCTACCAGAGTAGATGGATAAGTTTATGTCTGTATATTTCCCTATGGGATATTTTGTAAAACTTCTATAAATACTTGCTAAAGATATGTATTATTGTTGGCTGGTGAATATCATTCTGGACCTGCGTTGTATGTTTTCGGGAACTCTTCAGAAATAAAAATTGCTGGAATGCTTTGTTGGTGAACTTACTATTGTGAATTCGATGGCAAAAGGATATATTGCAGAATTCTCATGTTAATACATGGATCAATAAGTCTTCTGTACTCTTATTTTACTATATTTGTGTCTTACTTATCATCTAAATATCATGTTCTAAGTTACAAGAAAGAAGGATAACCAGAATTTACTTTGTTGTACGTTGTGTTCAATTCCTGTAAGTTTTTATGTTTTCTACAGGACTAGTATAGGCAAGAATTCTTGATTTCTCTTGTCTCCCTGGTTCTTTCATCCTAAATATCATCAAGGAATTCTTAACTGCTTCGTGATAATGTTTTGAAATATTCTTGATTGCCGTTCATTTCTTGACTTCATTTCAACTTATTTCAGCTTCAAAGTTGTTATGTGTTTAATTATCTTGCTCTGTAGTTGTCTTATTGCCAAAGAAATCATCCCAAAGGTTCACTCCCATTAGACTCCATCAACACAATGGTTTGAACTTCTCTCAACTTACTGCCTTATTCTACTGAATTTCACCTTCCAAACACCAAACAAACTTGTACCTAATAATTGGCCTAATATACAATCAAACAAATCTAAATCACAAAGAGAGAGCCCTCTCTGGTTGCAAATTGGCTAGGATCTGCAGCTGAAATATTGGTTAGTGGTTACCTCGGCCGTATTCCCTCCTGGAGCTAGGGAACAACCTGAGTGATAACACACATAACCCAACACAGACATACAAAAAAATACAAACCTTATGGCTTAAAGGTAGCTTTCACCGGAAACTAAATATTTTCCTCAATGTTTCTGATTTTCTGATATCACACTAAGGAAGGGTGGAAAAGAGCATACGCATGAGAAAAATCCTTACTTTCTATTTCTAATTTTCCCAGATGGCACAGAGTCATGGGGAAAAGAGCATACATAGAAATGAAAGGTATAGATCCAGTAATAAAAAATAGAGAGATAAATAAACCAAAATAAATAGAGAGATAAATAACTAAAACTGCAAATAAATACTTTATACCTCTAGATCTTAAAAATAACGTAGTTAGGGCTACTGGAAACCTTTCGCATGAAATGAAAGGGGTTCCTCACTAGAATAGATGCTCCTAACATAATAGAGTAGTCCTCTCAGCCTGAAAGTGGTCAGAAACGGTAGATCTAGGAAACGACAGTCGGATGCAGTTCTACCAACTTTGGATTTGGATCACCAACGGATGAAGCCCTCAAATAGATCTGATACCATGTAGGAATTTACAGGGTAAGTTCCTCAAATATAACACCAAAGAACACCACTCACAAACAGATCATAGATCAATACACCAGTATTCTTGATGTGGTTAAAACCCTTAAAGGGGAAAATATTCCACGGCTTGAGCCAACGTGGCAACTTCAGACAATTTATTAATAAAAGAAAGAAAATTACATAAACTTCTCTCATGAATGGTCACGTTAAAAATGACCCACCATTCTCTTTAAATAGATATCATGGACAAATCGGGTGTTAAGCCATGGACCAAGTGTTGGTAATACCGAGCAGAGAATGAACCATCGAATCACGTCATCTCTAGAACATATCATGATCATTGGATTGTAAGTTACAAAAGTACATAGGAAAGAAACACACTTTACCTAAATCTACACTAGCCCAAGTTATACTTAACTATTTACTATGTGTTGGAATATCTCAAGAGCTTCATTCTCCCTCATGGATAAAAAGGAAAAGTTGAAATTGTCTCTACAACCGAGACTTTTCTAAGGCAAATTTTAAAACCCTGAGAAGGAGCAGTAGGAGAAATGGGGGAAGGTTTTAGCCAAAGGGGAAGCAACTTTTGACATCCATGAGAAGGCCAACCACTAGAGCAGCCACAACTAAAAAGCCCAAAGAATGAACTACGCTGATACAGGATACAACAAATTTGTTATAAGAGAAACAAAACTTCTACAGGAGACAATTTCCCTACTACAAGATTGTCCCAAGAGGCAAAAAGGGGCCCTATATTGAGAATTTTGGCCACAAAACCCTACAATTTTGAAGGATTCTGCAAGGAAGGGTTAAGTACTTGATCTCTCACCTCTTACAAACAACAAATCTATGACTTTTTGCAAAATTCCTCCATTAAACACCCTATAGAAGAACCGTGAGAACAATCTTTTTTTATGAGGATGAGAATTATGATGGGAGAATTAACTTTTCTTGAAATTGGCATACAATTTCTCACCTCAGTCATCAATAAGAAGCATTTTTCTTCTTTTCATAAGTTGAATCCTAAGTGCTCTGAAACTGATAATTGGCAGCAGGGTTCCATTGCACAAACCTTGAGAACACATGGACATTTTTTGTTGACATGGATAGAGAAGCATTTATGGACTTGAAGAGATAGTCATGGATGGCTCTGTAGAAGAAGAAGAAGGTGGAAAAGAAAAATTCTTGAAAAAAATCAAAACAAGGGATAAAAGGAGAGTAAGAAGAAAACTAAAGAGATAACCTCCCTCTAATCCAAAATAAAGGAGCCCGAAGCCTCTTAGAAGAATCGAAACACTAGCGGAGCAATGCCGAAACAACTAAAATAAGAATATGCCCTACTATAGGAACGAAGAAAGATGTTATAGGAATATATAAAGTTACTATAGGAAAGCAAAAAGTTGCTACAGGAAAGTGTTGGACAACTACATGATATATTAGGGAGGCCATGAGGGACATGAATGAGGCACAATTAGGTCACTAAGTTACTTAGAGGATGAGCAACACTTTCAGCAGGGGGGTATGATCGGCCTCCAAATTAGACATAAATGAAGGCCCATATAACAATTCTTAAACACATTAAACCTCTCTTTTTCTATTAGATGACATATTTTTAACTTTAATATGTTCATTAGGAAGGTTTAGAGATAATTTCATATTTGTGCCTAATAATATTTATTTTTATAGAGTGTTGTGAGAATATTGGGCAGATTATGAAGATTTGGAGGAAGATATAATCTAGGGACTTTCTCCCTAGTATAGGAGGATAAAGATTGGATAATAACGAAAAAAAATCATGAAATAATTGAGAAATTCTAGAGCTCCAGTGATTGAGAAAATTTAGGGATGTGTTCCCTATCATTTAATGTTGATTCCTAGTGTTGGGAACCATATCGACTATTTGAGAGATTTTCATGGGGGAAATATTCCTCCTTTCAAGGAGAATTATTCCACACCAATTGGTATGAGTACCAATTCAAAATTTCCTCTAGAAACGTGTATTTCTTAGTATTCTTGTGGAAAAAACTTTTATTTTTGCAACTCCACTTTCATTTCTAGCAAGGATGTACCCGGATTGATTAAAATAATGAAGTTTGGTGTCATTTTTAGCTTCTAAATCTTGGTATAATTTATAGGAATCTGATTATCCTTTGGCTTGGCCATCCCAGGAGCCTTAGAACCCTTTTGTATAGTTTTCGTTTCTTCTTTTCACTTCTTATTCACATGCATCTCTTATCCTCATTTTTCCTATTTGTGCATTTAGTATGATGGTTATTTTGTTGTATGATTGGGTTAAATGATTGAAGTAAGTTATTTTGCATGTTATTTACATATTCAAAAGCATGATGCATCCTTATAATATATTTTAAAATTCATATTCGTCATTGACCTACTTGGATTTGTTTATTAGTTCACAAATCTAGAATTTCTCGAAGTCTCTTGTAGAAAAAAGTAGTAATTTTCTGATATTTTTTAGAACATGTTAATGAGATTTAAATGAGTTGATTCTACTCATATTAGGTCATAAGTAAATTCAAGTTAATAAAAAAATTAACCCTGATACATTTTCACTTGATTAGGTTAGGCATTTGATAGGTTAACTAGCTCACTAGTTCTTGAATTTCTAGTTTTTAGCGTAGTATTTTTTATTTTATTTTTTAGCACGTGTTAACAGAGGTATTTGGGAGTGATTCCACTTGGAATGGAGTCATAAGACACCCTACTTAATAAAAAAAATGTCCCATCTCATTTTCATTTGATTTAATTAGCCATTTGGTGAATTATATCCTCCTGTAGAAATTATGTTTCGTATGTAGCAATTATGTTTCACCTGTAGCAAAACTCATGTAACACTCCTATAGCACGTGTAAAATTGACGAGATTTGATACAAAAAAATTGGTTTTGTTTCTTAGGCTTTAATTATAACCCATAGGCTCTAAATTCTTGATTGAGGAAGAATAAACACCAATTAGGATATGCATTTTGCAAAGTAGACTAAGCTTATTTATTTGAATTCATGCTCTTAGGATTCCAACTACAAATTGTTGTTCTTTCCTAGGATTAATTTATTTTCAAAGTAGAATTTTCATCTCTACAATTAGTTTAAGATTTTATTTCCGAACATTCACTCCATTACATTATAGTAATTAAAGAGGGACACATTGTATGTTACACATATAGTGTCGACACCTCTTAAGTTTGTACAAACTTGTTGAAGGCTCGAAATTCTCTACCTACAACAATATAAGGGAGACCACTCGATCTAGACCTTAAAGAAACTCCTTTTCCGTTGAAATGGTGGTTATGACTAGTTCAAATAGGTCTAGTTACTTTCTAATCTCTATCTCTAATGTCTTACAATATGACTTTCATCTACCAATTGAGAAGAGACATTGGATGAACCTGCTTGCTGATTAGGCAAGAAAGTGATCCTTAAGCTAATACGGGGCTCGGTGAAGCCACAACTAAATTTTTCCTCTTTGGGAAGAGGACTTCTAGAAATATAAAATTAAATGTAAATGCTAAAATATTCTAAAACGAAAGCAAAAGTAAAAGTATCATAATCAAATTTCAATTAGGGGGATATTTATCTAACCCAACAAAGAGCATAATATTTAAATGATTGGGATTTAAATATGTATCCTTTATAATGAATATCAAGTTAATGAAGTAGTTCGATTAGCTAACATTATGAATGCAGAAACACATTATGTTTAGAGATTTATTAACAGAAATAATTAATAAACAACATTTAGGAAGTATTTCACAAAATGACGAGGATTATCAGATCAAAAACTTGAATGATTAAATAATAATAGAAGGAAATAGTTGACAAAATATTATTGTTTGTTAAATCAGAATTAAAAGACATTTTTTTGAGCAAATAGTTATTCAGAAATCAGAATTTAATCCACAAGATAAGTGATAAATAATAACATATTATTGAGGAAAATTACTCACATTAACAATAGTGTAGAATTCTGAATAAAATGGCACATTTCTGACATCATAAAATGAAACCAGTATTTAAATTAATATTATTATAAATACCTCCCGGATGTGGGTGTACATAAGGATTGATCTGATGGCGGTGGAATGGGATGGAAAATGGCATAGCCACATGGCCACCCGTAAGCTCGCACACAAAGAAATAAACCCGCCTCACAGCAGCAGTAAGTGCCATTCAATGCGGCACTTGAATCAACTCACCAATACCATCCCGCCTCGGCTCTGCATTATTGAACCCTCAGGTAATACTCGACCCACTTCCTTGGTTTCTATTCCTCTGCCTCTGAGTTGTGACTGCCCCCTGGTTACAGTGGAGCCAAGTACATGCACTTCAATGGGCAGGTAATGCAGCGTTCTCTGTTGCATAGAGTTTGGACAGGGAAACCATTACTCTCAAAGCTTGATCTGCAACTTGAATTTCGATTCTGAGCCTTCTGAGCCTTCTCCCTTAGAGCTTCGCTCAGTGCTGACTTCTCACAGGCAGCCTCTTCATCCCCATGTGATCATGCCTTGACTGCGTTGTTAAGGGAATTGCTCCCCTAGGGCTTTTGGGTCGAAACCCTAGCAGACTGAAAGTTGTCTAAAAAGAGAAACACACATTCACACAACCATTATGCTATTAAAAGCAAATTCTATAGTAAGAGGGGCGTACCTCAGGTCCTACGTTCGAGAAGTTCCTCAAGGGTCCAAACCCTTCTTCAAGTCCCTTTTGCTCCTTTGTCCTGCAAAACAACCAATTCCAAAGAATACAACAGTATATGGACAAAGACTTATAAAGAAATCATCTTTATGTTATAAAGGAAGGTAGTTAGTTATGAACTTTTAAACAAACATTCACATATGAATTCAAACATGAACATCATAAACATAAAGAAGAAGCATATCGGGAACCAAGACATGTTTCTTTATTATATACAAATAGAATGTACAAAAGGAGTAATATCACATGAGTAACCTTTCGTAGCCTCCAAGCAAAGCTTCCTTCCGGATCTGTCCAGCCTCAAGCCTTTAGCATATCTCCTTCCAAGACTCACTACATGATGCCATAACTAGTGGATGAACATCAACACACAAGGAAACAAGGGTTTCCTGTACAAATGGGGGAAGTGCAGAAGGCACAAGGGTCTTCAGACCTGGTCAGGGGAAAAATCTCAGTATAATAACCTTTCTCTCTCTTCTCTCCTCCTTTAGGCCTTCCCTTTGAGGTCTTTTTATACCTCTCCCAAAGTAGTTTTTAGTTGGGAGTTCATTGGGAACAGTTGGGCCACGGGCACTAACAGGTGATCAGCAGGTGAAACCTGCAATCTCCGCCCGAAAATAAGGAGTTTTATATTTTTTTAAGTGTTTTAATACATATACGCAGGTTGGGTATATGCCTACCCGTGTATACACACGTTTAACTCAGGGCAATGTCGCGTACAAGGAATAAAACATTGTTTTTTAAATTTGGGACCAGGTCTGGAAGGAGGGGTTTCCCTAGGCCATTAGTGCAGCATCACAAACCATAATAGTGAGATTTGGAGCTATAAAATGCGTCAGTGAATGCGTAGAAGAATGGGTAGCAGCAGAGGCAGACTGGCCCATTCTTCGCCCTCAACATTCATAGACTCCTCTTCCCCCTCGTCAAATTACATCTCAGCCCATTATCCTGAAACTCGCAGTGGTAGAGGCCACACTCGCGCTGTCCACTCCCCGCCTTTGCAAACTGCCATTCCAGTTACTAATATCCCTTCCAGCTCTCAGCAATTTGTCCATTTAGCCCAATTCATGTACCACTACTCTATGAATTCACCACTTATCAAGGCTACCATCACAGTCACCTTCCAAGAGGAGCCTTCCAGCGATGAAGGCTGCCCCACCTACGCAATGGAGAATAGGGATAATGATCAGGGCAAGCCTCCTGCAGTGGGGAAAAATCGAGAACCTCTGGTGAAGGATGACACGGGTGCACTGACAAATGACAAGGATGACCTCAATGCATACAGGTGTTTCATTATTGAAGAACACCCGTCAGCATCGAATGACACCTAACTCACCACGTGTCTTCAGATTTCAGGTTCCTGACAACCAAGCCTATGGGTTTACCTTTGAATTTTTGAGCAAAATAGTTAGTATTGGAGATGAATTCAATAGAATATTGCTCCATGTTCATATGCTGCTTTCCCCTGCATGGGCAGAAAAATTATTTTGGATTGGACTAGTTTCCCACTTCTGGGTAGTATTAATTTTGGTTTTTGCTGCATTATGCCATGAACCTTGGCTCTAAACTACAGAGGCCAGAGCCTCCTTGTATCATTTTGTTATAGTAATAGATTTTAGACTTATTTAGAAAAAAAAAATATTATTATAAATACCAATTTATTTAATATGTTCCTTTAGATCTGGTCTTCGACAGTCCTTTCCAATGCTTTGAACTTCTGTTGTTAAAACAAAACTTGAAATAGTGCAAGCTCTACCCTTCATACATAATTCATAATGAAAAAGTAAAATCCCGAATAATCCCCAAGATCTAAGATTTTATCTCCTCTCACCTATAACTCTTTAAATTCTCATTACAAAAGCTCTTTTAAGAATGCCAAAATTGCAGACGAGAGAAGCCTCCTTTAAAATTGTACAATCTTCTATTTATAATTTTACAAAAATAATTCTCAATAGGAAAGTTGTTTGAAGAGTAGTTCTGTTCAATCGATTTTCATTGACCCAAAATCATATTCTTCTATTGCTGAAGCATTTCCATTGATTAAAATATTCATCTCCTAATATTTTCAAATTGTTTCCTACAAAAAACCAATCAGAATTTAATTAAATTGTAAAGTAAAATCAAAATACTAAATTTGGAATATAAAACATATCCAATGAAAACTCAATTACATAATTAAATGAAAGAAATATGAGATCTCTATTGATTCCTGTGAAGATCTAAATGAAATGCTGAACTTTGAGCCACCTCAGCCTCTGGTTCCTCTTACAATGAAACTTATGCTTGATAAGGGTGCAAATCTCTCTAGTTCAGAAATATCAAGGGTAGGTCAGTTGTTTATGGAACCACAGTGCTAGGCCAATCATCCTCCACCCTATCATCAAGTCTCATTCAATGAAACAGGCAGGCTCCTGGTAGATATGATTTCCTACATTCTAGGAAGCCAAACAGGAGAATTTCTGGATGAAACTGTGTTTCTACTATTAACCATGTTTACTCGAGGACAACCCCCTGCTGTCATGTATAACTATGCCACTTTTATAGCAAACATAATACATGAGAAATTCATGATGATGGAGAGAGAAAGAGTGTTTAAGTATACCTCCTACATTTACCATCTATTGCTGTACTATCACCCTAATAGTTTCAAAGTTCCTCTCAAGAGACTGGACTTAAAAGGAGAGAGAAGATCTATTATCTTTTGGACCTCAGTTTTCCATGAAGTCCACCTCTCTTGCTACACATATTGTGAGTTTGTGGACATGTTCATCTACCCAGCCACTTGCCTACTGATGATGACTCCTCCTGGTAGGCTCACTGCTGAAATGCAAAGAATCTTACATCTTTCAAAGGGCTACAACATTGGTGATTGGTACTTCTACCAAAACCACACAGTGATCAGAATTTATGGGTGTGAGTTGCTTCCCTATAAGCTACCCATATATGTCCCCATGAGACTTTTTTCGTTGGAATATTTCAGGCAATTCAGTAGTGCAGATTTGACTCATTTCCATGGGAAAAACAAGAAAGCACAGCTTAAAATCAGGCATCAATTGGGTCCCTTTGTTTTCAATAAAAGGGAACAAGCCTTGAAGGAGGTAGACAATATTCTAAGGGAAGAACTCATGTTGAAACAAAGCTTCTTTTGGGCACCATATGACCCTGAACATTTCATAAGCCTTAGAAGAATCAAACACAGGCTTTCAGGATATGTGCACCAGCCAATCCCCCACATTGAACAATATGCAAATCTACAAGAATGGGTAGAGAGCACATTAGATGATGAAGAGCTTACTGAAGAAGAAAGATTATAAAAAGATGTGAAAGAACATGAGAAAAGAATTGACCTGGAATATTTTGCATAGGTCACCTTCACACAGCCTCAACATATTGGAGCAAGCACATCAGCTGCTACACCTCCACAACAGCAAGCTAAAGAGGCCATTTCACCTGCAAGGAAAGGAAAAGAAATTGAGCATTCAGAACAACAAAGTACAATGGAAGAGCAACCATCCACAAATCAAGAAAAGGGTCAAGAACAAGGCCCTTCAACGCAACAAAAGGCAGTCGAGATCCCTATATTGCAAACCCCTCATAATGAGGAAAGAGATAAAAAGAGGGACAGAACGGAAGAAACACCTACAGTGGCATCCACAGACCAACAAGGTGAGAAAAGACAGAGGCTAAACCCTTATTCCGAGGAGGAAATTACTTAAGAAACCACAGGCAATATCGAAGGTGAGGGAACTTCTGAACAGCAGATCCCTCCTATTTTGGAAACATCGGCCAGCTCCTTTTAGCAGGAGCAAGAGAGACAACCAGGTGGGGAGGTTTCATCCTCCAAACAGCAAACCAATCAGGGCTCGGATATCAAACGAGCATTCACTGAGATCAAAGCTATAAAAGAGCCAATAAGCTTTCAACTTTACAATCAATTGATGAGAATGGCACCAACAAATCAACAAAGGCTGATGGCAGCATATGACATGCAAGCAGGGAAGATGACTCTTAGTCACTTCAGACCCATGGTACAACAGCCACAGTAAGCTGCGGACTATATTAGAACCAATCTGGAAGTCCTGGCCAAAGACATCCATCCAATAGACTAGATTGAGTTGTATAAACAGGCTGGAGAAATGGTATACTCCACCCTAGCAGATAAGGCTTTAATGGCCCATAGATTGCAGAATTTTTTGTATAATAATTCTGCCCAACTAGAGTTGGAGAAAGCCTCCTCATTGGCCAAGGATAATAGGATAAAATCCTTGGAAGAGATCATTATAGAGTTGGGACATGATCCCAAAGATCCCAAAGGCGCACAGGCCTTAATCACGGAAAAGGAGGAAGACATAGCAGCTCTGAGAAGACAATGAAACCTACCAGCTACTATACATCCTCAAACTACAGAGGTGGCACAACAACAAGAAGTAGAGGATGTGGTCAGCCTGCTTATGAGGATGAACCAAAGGCTGTTGGACACAGAAAAAATATTGGAAGAGGCTCAACAAGGGAGACAGCCAGATTTGGCCCCTCAACTGTCCCAGACAGCTCCAATAATTAAAGCTCCTCCTATAACAGTCACTACAACAACACCTCCCATGGGTCCAGCTTCAGCAGCAGGTGCCTCAACTTCAGCAGTGACTACAACAGCAACAATACAAGAGGCCAGCTTGAGCATGGAAGCTATGATGAAAGAAATTAAGGCTTTGGAATTAAAAATGGCAGAAATGAAGGAGACTAAGGAGAAACTAGCCAAAATTGAGGCTATTTATGACAAATCAAAGATGATTGTTGCAAAGAAGACCAGGGAAGTGAAGGCTTTAGAGAACAAAATAAAGGCCTTGGAGAAGGACCTCACTCTCCATAGAACCCTGACTGAAATAAAGACAATTTTGTGGGATAAGATTGGCAAAGCTATTGCTGATCAATGGACAGCAATACAAACTATTTTTGACCAGATAGAATTGATGGGGGTAGCTCAATATGAAACTCAGAAGGCCAAAGCATTATTGGCAGATAAGCCTGAGCAAGACAATCAATTGATTCATCTTTTGAATACTTGTACTGGTGAGTAGCTAGCAGCTCTAAACATTCAGAACAAGACAAAGATTATTGTAAGAGTCAAGAAGGTGCTGACCATGAGAACTTTTGTTCAAACTATAGAAAGAAAATTTCAAGAAATGCAGACAGAGGTACATACCTTCAGAGAGAAAATTTCAGTATTACAGAGCAAAGGTTTACCCAACCTGGTCACTAGCACTGGGAAGCTGTTAAAACAGGAACAATATGCATACAGGCTAAATACTTATGTGCAAAATCAGATTACAGCATCGTCAAGTGGCTCAGAAGAGACAGTGCATCCCTCTGGACAAAGTTTGTATGATAAACTGGAAGACTTGTTTTACATTGAGCATGAAATAACACATCTCTTTCCAGTCTGGCCAAATTATTACACATACACTGAAGCTAATGAGACATTATTTAAATTAAGAAAACATAAATTACGAACAGATCAGTGGTGGCAAACCCTGCTTGAGATCTTAAAGTAGTTTTGATTCTCTGCTTATAAATTGTCTGCATAACAAGTGAATTGAATTATATGGCTCTGCTATCGGAAAATCAAATCAGCCGAGGAGAAGATTTGCGCCAAGATAAATAGGCTCAAACACAGGTGGAAAAGCACAGCACAACAGGACAACACATCAACAAAGCGGTCGTCAACCGAATATCAGAGTCAAAGAGTCAACAACAAACATGACACTTACAGCAGCCAGTAAAGTGCATTTATTTCCTCAGTTATTGCTGCACAATTTTTTCCCACATTAGTTATTGCTTCTACCAGAGTAGATGGATAAGTTTATGTCTGTATATTTCCCTATGGGATATTTTGTAAAACTTCTATAAATACTTGCTAAAGATATGTATTATTGTTGGCTGGTGAATATCATTCTGGACCTGCGTTGTATGTTTTCGGGAACTCTTCAGAAATAAAAATTGCTGGAATGCTTTGTTGGTGAACTTACTATTGTGAATTCGATGGCAAAAGGATATATTGCAGAATTCTCGTGTTAATACATGGATCAATAAGTCTTCTGTAATCTTATTTTACTGTATTTGTGTCTTACTTATCATCTAAATATCATGTTCTATGTTACAAGAAAGAAGGATAACCAGAATTTACTTTGTTGTACGTTGTGTTCAATTCCTGTAAGTTTTTATGTTTTCTACAGGACTAGTATAGGCAAGAATTATTGATTTCTTTTGTCTCCCTGGTTCTTTCATCCTAAATATCATCAAGGAATTGTTAACTACTCCGTGATAATGTTTTGAAAGATTCTTGATTGCCTTTCATTTCTTGACTTCATTTCAACTTATTTCAACTTCAAAGTTGTTATGTGTTTAATTATCTTGCTCTGTAGTTGTCTTATTTCCAAAGAAATCATCCCAAAGGTTCATTCCCATTAGACTCCATCAACACAATGGTTTGAACTTCTCTCAACTTACTGCCTTATTCTACTGAATGTCACCTTCCAAACACCAAACAAACTTGTACCTAATAATTGGCCTAATATACGATCAAACAAATCTAAATCACAAAGAGAGAGCCCTCTCTGGTTGCAAATTGGCTAGGATCTGCAGCTGAAATATTGGTTAGTGGTTACCTCGGCCGTATTCCCTCCTGGAGCCAGGGAACAACCTGAGTGATAACACACATAACCCAACACAGACATACAAAAAAATACAAACCTTATGGCTTAAAGGTAGCTTTCACCGGAAACTAAATATTTTCCTCAATGTTTCTGATTTTCTGATATCACACTAAGGAAGGGTGGAAAAGAGCATACGCATGAGAAAAATCCTTACTTTCTATTTCTAATTTGCCCAGATGGCACATAGTCATGGGGAAAAGAGCATACATAGAAATGAAAGGTATAGATCTAGTAATAAAAAATAGAGAGATAAATAAACCGAAATAAATAGAGAGATAAATAACTAAAACTGCAAATAAATACTTTATACCTCTAGATCTTAAAAATAACGTAGTTAGGGCTACCGGAAACCTTTCGCATGAAATGAAAGGGGTTCCTCACTAGAATAGATGCTCCTAACATAATAGAGTAGTCCTCTTAGCCTGAAAGTGGTCAGAAACGGTAGATCTAGGAAACGACAGTCGGATGCAGTTCTACCAACTTTGGATTTGGATCACCAACGGATGAAGCCCTCAAATAGATCTGATACCATGTAGGAATTTACAGGGTAAGTTCCTCAAATATAACACCAAAGAACACCACTCACAAATAGATCATAGATCAATACACCAGTATTCTTGATGTGGTTAAACCCCTTAAAGGGGAAAATATTCCACGGCTTGAGCCAACGTGGCAACTTCAGACAATTTATTAATAAAAGAAAGAAAATTACATAAACTTCTCTCATGAATGGTCAAGTTAAAAATGACCCTCCATTCTCTTTAAATAGATATCATGGACAAATCGGGTGTTAAGCCATGGACCAAGTGTTGGTAATACCGAGGAGAGAATGAACCATCGAATCACGTCATCTCTAGAACATATCATGATCATTGGATTGTAAGTTACAAAATTACATAGGAAAGAAACACACTTTACCTAAATCTACACTAGCCCAAGTTATACTTAACTATTTACTATGTGTTGGAATATCTCAAGAGCTTCATTCTCCCTCATGGATAAAAAGGAAAAGTTGAAATTGTCTCTACAACCGAGACTTTTCTAAGGCAAATTTTAAAACCCTGAGAAGGAGCAGTAGGAGAAATGGGGGAAGGTTTTAGCCAAAGGGGAAGCAACTTTTGACATCCATGAGAAGGCCAACCACTAGAGCAGCCACAACTAAGAAGCCCAAAGAATGAACTACGCTGATACAGGATAAAACAAATTTGTTATAAGAGAAACACAACTTCTACAGGAGATAATTTGCCTACTACAAGATTGTCCCAAGAGGCAAAAAGGGGCCCTATATTGAGAATTTTGGCCACAAAACCCTACAATTTTGAAGGATTCTGCAAGAAAGGGTTAAGTACTTGATCTCTCACCTCTTACAAACAACAAATCTATGACTTTTTGCAAAATTCCTCCATTAAACACCCTATAGAAGAACCGTGAGAACAATATTTTTTTATGAGGATGAGAATTATGATGGGAGAATTAACTTTTCTTGAAATTGGCATACAATTTCTCACCTCAGTCATCAATAAGAAGCATTCCTATTCTTTTCATAAGTTGAAATCCTAAGTGCTCTGAAACTGATAATTGGCAGCAGGGTTCCATTGCACAAACCTTGAGAACACATGGACATTTTTTGTTGACATGGATAGAGAAGCATTTATGGACTTGAAGAGATAGTCATGGATGGCTCTGTAGAAGAAGAAGAAGGTGGAAAAGAAAAATTCTTGAAAAAAATCAAAACAAGGGATAAAAGGAGAGTAAGAAGAAAACTAAAGAGATAACCTCCCTCTAATCCAAAATAAAGGAGCCCGAAGCCTCTTAGAAGAATCGAAACACTAGCGGAGGCATGCCGGAACAACTAAAATAAGAATATGCCCTACTATAGGAATGAAGAAAGATGTTATAGGAATATATAAAGTTACTATAGGAAAGCAAAAAGTTGCTACAGGAAAGTGTTGGAAAACTACATGATATATTAGGGAGGCCATGAGGGTCATGAATGAGGCACAATTAGGTCACTAAGTTACTTAGAGGATGAGCAACACTTTCAGCAGGGGGGTATGATCGGCCTCCAAATTAGACATAAATGAAGGCCCATATAACAATTCTTAAACACATTAAACCTCTCTTTTTCTATTAGATGACATATTTTTAACTTTAATATGTTCATTAGGAAGGTTTAGAGATAATTTCATATTTTTGCCTAATAATATTTATTTTTATAGAGTGTTGTGAGAATATTGGGCAGATTATGAAGATTTGGAGGAAGATATAATCTAGGGACTTTCTCCCTAGTATAGGAGGATAAAGATTGGATAATAACGAAAAAAAATCATGAAATAATTGAGAAATTCTAGAGCTCCAGTGATTGAGAAAATTTAGGGATGTGTTCCGTATCATTTAATGTTGATTCCTAGTGTTGGGAACCATATCGACTATTTGAGAGATTTTCATGGGGGAAATATTCCTCCTTTCAAGGAGAATTATTCCACACCAATTGGTATGAGTACCAATTCAAAATTTCCTCTAGAAACGTGTATTTCTTAGTATTCTTGTGGAAAAAACTTTTATTTTTGCAACTCCACTTTCATTTCTAGCAAGGATGTACCCGGATTGATTAAAATAATGAAGTTTGGTGTCATTTTTAGCTTCTAAATCTTGGTATAATTTATAGGAATCTGATTATCCTTTGGCTTGGCCATCCCAGGAGCCTTAGAACCCTTTTGTATAGTTTTCGTTTCTTCTTTTCACTTCTTATTCACATGCATCTCTTATCCTCATTTTTCCTATTTGTGCATTTAGTATGATGGTTATTTTGTTGTATGATTGGGTTAAATGATTGAAGTAAGTTATTTTGCATGTTATTTACATATTCAAAAGCATGATGCATCCTTATAATATATTTTAAAATTCATATTCGTCATTGACCTACTTGGATTTGTTTATTAGTTCACAAATCTAGAATTTCTCGAAGTCTCTTGTAGAAAAAAGTAGTAATTTTCTGATATTTTTTAGAACATGTTAATGAGATTTAAATGAGTTGATTCTACTCATATTAGGTCATAAGTAAATTCAAGTTAATAAAAAAATTAACCCTGATACATTTTCACTTGATTAGGTTAGGCATTTGATAGGTTAACTAGCTCACTAGTTCTTGAATTTCTAGTTTTTAGCGTAGTATTTTTTATTTTATTTTTTAGCACGTGTTAACAGAGGTATTTGGGAGTGATTCCACTTGGAATGGAGTCATAAGACACCCTACTTAATAAAAAAAATGTCCCATCTCATTTTCATTTGATTTAATTAGCCATTTGGTGAATTATATCCTCCTGTAGAAATTATGTTTCGTATGTAGCAATTATGTTTCACCTGTAGCAAAACACATGTAACACTCCTATAGCACGTGTAAAATTGATGAGATTTGATACAAAAATTTTGGTTTTGTTTCTTAGGCTTGAATTATAACCCATAGGCTCTAAATTCTTGATTGAGGAAGAATAAACACCAATTAGGATATGCATTTTGCAAAGTAGACTAAGCTTATTTATTTGAATTCATGCTCTTAGGATTCCAACTACAAATTGTTGTTCTTTCCTAGGATTAATTTATTTTCAAAGTAGAATTTTCATCTCTACAATTAGTTTATGATTTTATTTCCTAACATTCACTCCATTACATTATAGTAATTAAAGAGGGACACATTGTATGTTACAAATATAGTGTCGACACCTCTTAAGTTTGTACAAACTTGTTGAAGGCTCGAAATTCTCTACCTACAACAACATAAGGGAGACCACTCGATCTAGACCTTAAAGAAACTCCTTTTCCGTTGAAATGGTGGTTATGACTGGTTCAAATAGGTCTAGTTACTTTCTAATCTCTATCTCTAATGTCTTACAATATGACTTTCATCTACCAATCGAGAAGAGACATTGGATGAACCTGCTTGCTGATTAGGCAAGAAAGTGATCCTTAAGCTAATACGGGGCTCGGTGAAGCCACAACTAAATTTTTCCTCTTTGGGAAGAGGACTTCTAGAAATATAAAATTAAATGTAAATGCTAAAATATTCTAAAACGAAAGCAAAAGGAAAAGTATCATAATCAAATTTCAATTAGGGGGATATATGTCTAACCCAACAAAGAGCATAATATTTAAATGATAGGGATTTAAATATGTATCCTTTATAATGAATATCAAGTTAATGAAGTAGCTCGATTAGCTAACATTATGAATGCCAAAACACATTATGTTTAGAGATTTATTAACAGAAATAATTAATCAACAACATTTAGGAAGTATTTCACAAAATGACGACGATTATCAGATCAAAAACTTGAATGATTAAATAATAATAGAAGGAAATAGTTGACAAAATATTATTGTTTGTTAAACCAGAATTAAAAGACAGTTTTTTGAGCAAATAGTTATTCAGAAATCAGAATTTAATCCACAAGATAAGGGATAAATAATAACATATTATTGAGGAAAATTACTCACATTAACAATAGTGTAGAATTCTGAATAAAATGGCACATTTCTGACATCATAAAATGAAACCAGTATTTAAATTAATATTATTATAAATACCTCCCGGATGTGGGTGTACATAAGGATTGATCTGATGGCGGTGGAATGGGATGGAAAATGGCATAGCCACATGGCCACCCGTAAGCTCGCACACAAAGAAATAAACCTGCCTCACAGCAGCAGTAAGTGCCATTCAATGCGGCACTTGAATCAACTCACCAATACCATCCCGCCTCGGCTCTGCATTATTGAACCCTCAGGTAATACTCGACCCACTTCCTTGGTTTCTATTCCTCTGCCTCTGAGTTGTGACTGCCCCCTGGTTACAGTGGAGCCAAGTACATGCACTTCAATGGGCAGGTAATGCAACGTTCTCTGTTGCATAGAGTTTGGACAGGGAAACCATTACTCTTAGAGCTTGATTTGCAACTTGAATTTCGATTCTGAGCCTTCTGAGCCTTCTCCCTCAGAGCTCCGGTCAGTGCTAACTTCTCACAGGCAGCCTCTTCATCCCCATGCGATCATGCCTTGACTGCACTGTTAAGGGAATTGCTCCCCTAGGGCTTTTGGGTCGAAACCCTAGCAGATTGAAAGTTGTCTAAACAGAGAAACACACATTCACATAGCCATTATGCTATTAAAAGCAAATTCTATAGTAAGAGGGGCGTACCTCAGGTCCTACGTTCGAGAAGTTCCTCAAGGGTCCAAACCCTTCTTCAAGTCCCTTTTGCTCCTTTGTCCTGCAAAACAACCAATTCCAAAGAATAGAATAGTATATGGACAAATACTTATAAAGAAATCATCTTTATGTTATAAAGGAAGGTAGTTAGTTATGAACTTTTAAACAAACATTCACATATGAATTCAAACATGAACATCATAAACATAAAGAAGAAGCATATCGGGAACCAAGACGTGTTTCTTTATTATATACAAATAGAATGTACAAAAGGAGTAATATCACCTGAGTAACCTTTCGTAGCCTCCAAGCAAAGCTTCCTTCCGGATCTGTCCAGCCTCAAGCCTTTAGCATATCTCCTTCCAAGACTCACTACATGATGCCATAACTAGTGGATGAACATCAACACACAAGGAAACAAGGGTTTCCTGTACAAATGGGGGAAGTGCAGAAGGCACAAGGGTCTTCAGACCTGGTCAGGGGAAAATCTCAGTATAATAACCTTTCTCTCTCTTCTCTCCTCCTTTAGGCCTTCCCTTTGAGGTCTTTTTATACCTCTCCCAAAGTAGTTTTTAGTTGGGAGTTCATTGGGAACAGTTGGGCCACGGGCACTAACAGGTGATCAGCAGGTGAAACCTGCAATCTCCGCCCGAAAATAAGGAGTTTTATATTTTTTTAAGTGTTTTAATACATATACGCAGGTTGGGTATATGCCTACCCGTGTATACACACGTTTAACTCAGGGCAATGTCGCGTACAAGGAATAAAACATTGTTTTTTAAATTTGGGACCAGGTCTGGAAGGAGGGGTTTCCCTAGGCCATGAGTGCAGCATCACAAACCATAATAGTGAGATTTGGAGCTATAACATGCGTCAGTGAATGCGTAGAAGAATGGGTAGCAGCAGAGGCAGACTGGCCCATTCTTCGCCCTCAACATTCACAGACTCCTCTTCCCCCTCGTCAAATTACGTCTCAGCCCATTATCCTGAAACTCGCAGTGGTAGAGGCCACACTCGCGCTGTCCACTCCCCGCCTTTGCAAACTGCCATTCCAGTTACTAATATCCCTTCCAGCTCTCAGCAATTTGTCCATTTAGCCCAATTCATGTACCACTACTCTATGAATTCACCACTTATCAAGGCTACCATCACAGTCACCTTCCAAGAGGAGCCTTCCAGCGATGAAGGCTGCCCCACCTACGCAATGGAGAATAGGGATAATGATAAGGGCAAGCCTCCTGCAGTGGGGAAAAATCGAGAACCTCTGGTGAAGGATGACACGGGTGCACTGACAAATGGCAAGGATGACCTCAATGCATACAGGTGTTTCATTATTGAAGAACACCCGTCAGCATCGAATGACACCTAACTCACCACGTGTCTTCAGATTTCAGGTTCCCGACAACCAAGCCTATGGGTTTAACTTTGAATTTTTGAGCAAAATAGTTAGTATTGGAGATGAATTCAATAGAATATTGCTCCATGTTCATATGCTGCTTTCCCTTGCATGGGCAGAAAAATTATTTTGGATTGGACTAGTTTCCCACTTCTGGACAATATTAATTTTGGTTTTTGCTGCATTATGCCATGAACCTTGGCTCTAAACTACAGAGGCCAGAGCCTCCTTGTATCATTTTGTTATAGTAATAGATTTTAGACTTATTTAGAAAAAAAAAATATTATTATAAATACCAATTTATTTAATATGTTCCTTTAGATCTGGTCTTCGACAGTCCTTTCCAATGCTTTGAACTTCTGTTGTTAAAACAAAACTTGAAATAGTGCAAGCTCTACCCTTCATACATAATTCATAATGAAAAAGTAAAATCCCGAATAATCCCCAAGATCTAAGATTTTATCTCCTCTCACCTATAACTCTTTAAATTCTCATTACAATAGCTCTTTTAAGAATGCCAAAATTGCAGACGAGAGAAGCCTCCTTTAAAATTGTACAATCTTCTATTTATAATTTTACAAAAATAATTCTCAATAGGAAAGTTGTTTGAAGAGTAGTTCTGTTCAATCGATTTTCATTGACCCAAAATCATATTCTTCTATTGCTGAAGCATTTTCATTGATTGGAATATTCATCTCCTAATATTTTCAAATTGTTTCCTACAAAAAACCAATCAGAATTTAATTAAATTGTAAAGTAAAATCAAAATACTAAATTTGGAATATAAAACATATCCAATGAAAACTCAATTACATAATTAAATGAAAGAAATATGAGATCTCTATTGATTCCTGTGAAGATCTAATTGGTCAAGGATGATATAGACGAATGGATATGCATTTAGTATAAGTTGTGGGCAAATGAAAATGTAGAAACTTAAACTCAAAAAATTAGTTTTGTTTAAACATTTGGAGCTTAATATTATGATGAATTTTAGACACATTAAATAATAATATATAGTTATGAAACCACCTCATGAATATTCTCCATTATTGTATAAATCCAACGAGCCATCCTAGACTTCATTTGGCCAAGTAAAACTCAACTTATGAGCTTCTAAAGTTGATGAGTCAAAACTGTTAGAATTCTGAAAAATCTATGGCCTCGACTAAAAATCAGAATTTTAAATTTAATTCTTAATTCTAAATTGATTAAAATTATTAATTAACTAATACCGATTCAATTTTAATTAATTAGGATTAATTTATTAACAATAACAAAATTTAATGAAATTATAATTGTAATATATTATATTGTTTAGTTATTTAAATTATACACAATATAAAATTAATTATACATTTTATAATATTAATAATTAATTATAAAACATATTATATTATTAAAACATTCAAACCAAACCAAACTTCATACATTGATTGACTTTTGAAATGCAATGAGGAAGGGTAGTTAATGCATGGAGGAGGAGGGATAAGGAGGAGTGATGGAGCATGTGAGTGGTGAGGTGGAGTGATAAGGTGGATTGATGAGGGTGGAGTGAGGTCATTCTAATGGGAGTCATAAGTAGGCACAACAAACTTTATGTCAAATGAAAATAGACACCATGTAAAACCAATCAGTGATCAGCGATTATGAAATCTCTGAACTTTTTGCATCATATAAAAAATGGCGATATGTGATATTGTGATATTGCGATATCATAAGTTTCAAATCAGATCAGGATTTTATTTCAAGAATTTATTTTGGAGATTTTAAAATCGGGGTTTACGAAAGGAAGAGGTGGTTTGAAGTGGGGCCCACATGGAATTAAAAATTCTACAAAATCAACCACGACCACTTTGCGATTTTGAAATTTTGGGTTTGGCAATTTGTTTTAAAATAGGAAATTGGAATAAATTACCTAAGATTGCAAAAACCCATTTTAATCATTCTACAATTTAGTTGGGTCATTTTGTAGAAGCATTAGTGAGAAATGAAAAACATAGTACTAATTAACTAAGAGTTAATATTTACAATGAATTACTATTTTAATTGAAAAAATTGAAATACTATACATTTCATACATTTTTTAATCCTGACGACAAAAATGATCAAAATTCAAAGGAGTTCCATTTATAAACCGGTTGACCAAATGGGGTGAAACATGTATCGATAGAAAGCTCGCTAAAAGGCGAATTCAATGAAACAATAAAAATATAGATCCAATGAAAAAAAGAAAAAAAAATTGTAAGATAATTAACTTAATAAGAATCATAAAAGGTGTTTAGCCAAAAATTAATGTAAAGTATCCCCATTATTTGAAGTAAATAAGTCAAAAATGGGTGGTGTTGGGTTTTCCCTACAACAATGGTGACAAACAAGGAAGAACCAATTATCTTTGATTAAAGATAATGAAATTTATTTTACCTAAAGCTTAAAAATATTGGAGTTCAAGAGACCATCTAATAGTAAACATTTCTATAGGTCCCACATAAATAGATTAAGCAATATGAATTTGTAAATATAAGTACTCAAAGACGATTCAAGTAAAAGTCATGAATCCAAATTTGGAAAAAAATTATTTTAAAACAACCTCATGAAAAATAGAAAAATATACAAATGGGAGTTTTTGATAAAACATATATGCATTTTATGAATGGTCTCTAACATCACTTCTCTACCAGCGAGCCTGAATAGTACCCCGACGAAATTGTATTTTATGCCATACAAGCCTAGTCCCGTTGCAAGTGAACGTCCATAGCTCTGATGGGTTCACTTGTATTTTCCATGGTTACTCTTTAATCACTCTTTTGATAAGCACATTTTGCAAGCTTTTAGTTTATGATGTACTTGAGTGAAAGAAGTGGGACGGTAATAGAGATTTATTTTTAATGGACATAATACTTTTATAGTGTTGACTCCAAATTATTTCCCCATGACTATCAATCAGAGGCTTTTATAAAGTGTAGGGGTGGGAGGGATCCATTGTGTTAAACTAAAATCGGTTATTTCCATGAAAAGGTAAAGTATATTACTTAGTAAGGATGTGTGTTCCTCCATGCAAAATATTTAAAGCAATATGGCTTTATGGTTCCATCAAAATATGCCTTTAATGATAAATGAAATTTACTGAAATAGATAGAGTTAAAAGATTTCCCATGTATGACAACTACTATTCGGTGAGTAAAAGGTATTTCACATAAATCATGGTGGAATCACCAAAATAAAATCATAACTAAAAGGAAAAGGAAAATAACTACAACTAAAGTATCAAAAGGAATCAGTAAACCCTAAAAAATGTAAATGAAGAAAGTGAAAGCTGAAGAAAAAATACAAATTTAAAAGATAAACTCCAACAAGATTGCTTATACAAATGTCTCAAAAAAAAAAAAACTAAAATAAGATAACCATGTGAACGCTCCTTCTTATGTCGAGATTT
>APFE030121524.1:181354-195976 GCA_000404065.3 Pinus taeda
GAGATTTTTTTTTTTTTTTAATCTTGCAGAGGTATAATAAATAAGGCTCTCAAAATGTAGAGGGTGAGTAGCAGTGATGATAGATAGTATGCTAAATGAGAAGTCTCTATTTGCTGCAAATTTTCTTATTTCAAAGAAAAACCTGGATAAAACACCTTAACCATTGTTGTTTTGATCTCAAGTAATGTTCAAGAAGCAGACTAAAGGTTTAAAAACTCCCTAGTTTAGTGATTCAAAGATTATCATTACTATTTCTCCCAAGAACTTTAAAGAAAACTAGGAAAAGAAGAATGAACTTCAAATCTAATCTAGTGGAGGCGTGAGAAGTTTTATGAGGAGCTACAAAACATATTTTTATATCAACGAAAATTGAAATTAAAAGTATGGGTATATGAGACTTAACATTGGAGAATTTTATTTAATCTTACCGGAGAGATATCATTTGCTTCAAGAGAAGATAACTCCTTTTAATTTAAATTAAAAGCATGAAGAAGTTGAATTTACTGAAATATTATTTTCCCAAAATCCTGATTTATTAAATTGATACTAAAGCAAGATGTAAACTAGAAGAAAAAAATGTTTCATGTTCAAGGAATTAGAAGTAAACCAAATCCATAAAAAAAGACAATGAAGATATGTTTCTTAATGAATTGCAGCGATGATTGTTCTCTTTGCTTTTGAATTATATATTTATATCAGCCCCAGAAGATTGAAATTGATTCAAAAATCCAAATAATATATCAATTATGTATATGAAGAGGACTTGAATGCTTATATAATAAGCATGGAGCGATATATCAAAAATTCAAATAAAAGAGAAATTAAACATGATCTAACCATGATATACTACCTTTGCCTATTCTATATTCTTTATTAGCGAAGCAGATTGTCCAGAAGAGTAAAAAGGATCATTTGCATACACTATAAAGAATGTATACCCCTATAGTCACAAAGTCATCCCGGTGAATGAATAATTGGATTTGTTGAAATTATTATTAAAATACATCCAAAATCTCAAATATGGTTTGAGTCCCTTTGTAAAAATAAATGTGACCAAATGGAAAATAATATGAAAGACTGTTAAGCCATGCTTCAACATAAATATGAAATTGTAACATTTGGAACATGCATAGTTAAAATTATGAATAAGATCATTTTTTGCAAGCGTTTTATGTGAAAATTTCCTCCATTTTGTACCAAATTAGAGTAATAATGAGTGGTTAGAATTTCATTCCAACTGCACTGATAAGAGGAAGAATATAATTATTTACTCATATTGCTAAGTAAAAACATTAATTCCCGTAGGTCTGTACACATGAGTGTTATCGAAGAAAAATATCAGTGAAATATTATGGTTGTACCTTTGGAACATGTGATTTTCTCACATTTCGACAGGCTTTTGAAAGTAATGGTTAAAAAATACAAGAAGGAAGGGATATCGTAGGTCCCTTATCAGAGATTTAATTTTAGGTGTGCGAAAGGATAACAATTGATTGGAAGTCATGATATGTAAGTTTTGATATGAGTAGTGGGAATTTTATCGAGGATCGGAGTATCAAATATATATGGAGATGATAGTATCTGTGAATTCATTTATCGAAGAATGAGTGGATTTGGATATCGAAGATTGGCGATTAAAAGATTTAAAATGAGAATGGGATGTAAGATTGTTGATACGTCGATCTGAAATGAGGAGCGGACCCAATAATATTATTATCAGGATATTATGAGGATTTAATTTCATATCATATCTCAGACATAAAAAAATTTAAACGTATTTCCCAACCAAAATTTAGATTTATGAATTTATGCAATATCTTCTTAAAACCATATCTAAATGTCATATCAGGTCCAGGGATTGTATGGATATCGTAATGTTTTGATTGATTCTTATGTGAAATGTTCTGATATTTAGAATCTCCAATAAGGCTACATGACAATCGTGTGGGGCCGACAACTCTTGAATTATTTAATTCAAAAGAAAGTAGTCAACTTTAACCTCACCTTTTAATTAAAAACCCCCTTTTAAGAATTTAATTAACCATCGGGAGTATTCGATCAGAGAAATATGTTCTCAGAAATTTCTTATGAGTGTTGAGATATTGTTATAATTCGATATGAATTTTCCAATAAATTATTAAAGGCCTATCAGGGCTTTAATGAATATAAGGAAAATTAAAGAATCCTCAAATTTTGACAAAACAACAAATACTTCCTTATGCATATTGCAGATTTAGAAATAGTTGCATGCTTGCCTCAAGTATCCAAAAATCAAGGCAATGAAGATCTGCAAAAGAAACAAAACATAAATAAGAAAGAACTATGAAAAAAATAACTAACAACAGATGAGGATGAACCTGTAAAATGCATACCTGGAAGAATATTGACTATAAATTTTACCTCATGAATATTCAAGTTCTCCTATGACAATGCCATCTACTTATTTAGTAAAAATTGGTAAGTAATGATATTTTCAATTTCATCCACTTCAAATTTACATTAGAGGGAAAGAGTGGTGAAAATGAGCTGTTTAGAAGTACTCGTGAATCAAAGATTTACAAGACATAGAAATTATTTGGAATTTCTTCATATATGATTTTACAACAATTTTGTCAATGTGATAGAGTTTTGCAAAAGCAAGACAATCAAGCGGTTCATAAGCTTCTGATATGTTTTAAGCCACTTTGCCATAAAATGAAAGGGGATTCCAAAAACTTGGATTCATTACTTTCTTATTAAAAATATGGATAACGAAATAGATGAAAGGAAATCTAGATCTAAATTATTTTATCCCTAATTGCTAACTGAATAGAAGGAAACATGACTATGTATAATAGTACTTCTAATGGAACCATTCTCTTATTTTAATTCTAACATGTATGTACAAATCAAACATTAGTAACAAGAATATAGTTGAAAAAATAAATTTGAATATAATATGTACACTAATTGCTAATATATTTTAAGAAAGCAACTTTTTTACAATTACCATCTCTCGAAATGTCCATTTTAGTAGAATTTCACTTAGATCATAGAAATTTGGATGGATTTCCATTAATGATTGGGAAATGTTCAAAAGACGGGATAACAAGCCAAATTGTGGAATTGAATTTTTAGATGCAGTGATCTAAAAAAAATTGTTAACCTTATGTACATATGTTAAATTATTAATAATCTTCTGTGAAGGAAAATTATCCAAATATTTTTCAAACGGGTCAATGAAAAATGGATGAAAATTTGTTATACTCAATATAAGATTATTAATTGAATTAGATTGTTGGTGATATTGTGAAAATACACTTTCTTGTTGGCACTACTTTTGATAAGAAAGAAGAAATTGACAAGAGATAAACATTAATTGGAACTAGAAGAGTAATAACTCTTGACGTTCATGATTATGACTTAAAACCTCATATTCCCATT
Organism: Pinus taeda; assembly: GCA_000404065.3. NCBI lineage: Eukaryota > Viridiplantae > Streptophyta > Pinopsida > Pinales > Pinaceae > Pinus > Pinus taeda. Next base: position 184,778 of record APFE030121524.1, read on the forward strand.
TAGGTAGTGCATCAATTGAGTGATCAATACAGAGCTTCACAATATGCCAACACAAAGTATCTAAAAATTGAAAAATGAAAATAGAAAACAAATATGAAATTAAACAAAATAAATGAAATAAAAACAATAAAATCAAATCGCTATTGGTACAACTAGTGTTACGGCACCATTGGGACTAATTTGAAATGATTTTCTCTTCACAAGAATTGACTAGAATTATGCAATTATAATGATTGCCAACACCAACTTGTGAATTAGAGAGAATATCATGAGTATTAATAGGAATGAGAGTTTGATCATCATAAGAATCATTAATTGCGATTGATCCTTGATTACTAAAATGATGAAGATAATTTTTTTCTTGAGAATGAGAATTAGTTGGAACAATTTCTGATTTAGAGTGTTCTTCATTCCCACGTGCGATTTGAATTTTCTCATGAGGATTCACTTGAGAAGAAGACAAATCAACATCCTCAATGGTAGAGTAATTATGATAAATGACTTCAGAACATTCTGTAGGATTCCCTTGAATCTCATCCCCTGTATAAAAACAAGAAGGAATATGAAGCACATGTTCATTAATGCCGAAAGAATGATCAATGATTGATTCTTGATCTTGATAAAAGCTAATTGGAAATTCATTTATATAAGCCTCTCTATTTTTTGAAATAACATTAATGTCAAGAGGGGATAAATTTCTATCAACAAAAATATTAGGATAAAGGGAAAAATGTGAATTTGAAGAAATAAATATGAAATACTCCCTGTTTGTTGATTCAAGTGCATTTTATTGATTGCAAATTTCCAATTTATGACCATTCACTTCTCTATTAGTGATTTCTTGAAGAATGTTGATTTGATGCCATGAATTTTCCTTTTGATCAAGATGATCAAATTCATAAATTTGTACAACAGATTGCATATTATTGGAAAATTGAATCTCTACATGTACTTGCTGATTTATTAAATGATTTTATGAATTTATTACAAAATGATTTTCAAAGTTCATTGTAGAAATTTTGTCAAGGTTATTGCTAATATCTTCTTGCATTTTATTATAAAATTCTTGCAATCTTTGTGATAATGGTTCATTAACATGACTATCATTAACATAGTAAAAGGTGTGTACTGAATTTAAGAAATTATCATACATGGAAGAGGCCACTTCATCATGATTAATATACACCTCTATATCAGAATTTTTGATAATATTACTAGGAGTTGAAATAGAGTAGTCAAATCTTGCAATTGTTTCATATGAGATGGGAATGCAAGAAAGAGAACTAATATATTCAAACCAATATATTAAATCAATTTCTAAAGGTTTATCTTCAACTTTAAATATAAAACAATTTAAACAAAATCTAATGGTAAAATCAATAAAAGACTTATTTTTGAACCTTAGTGTATCTTGAATTTCATCACATACCTGTTTGTAGTCATATCCATTAAATTCGCAAAGGAAAATTGTGATAAATTGGTCCCATTTGTGAGTAGAGGAAATTGGAAGAGTTTGACACCAGCTTTTGAATTTTGCCGAGAATGTAGAGTAAAAATCATGTATAAAATATTTTCATAAATTCCTCTAAAAGTAGAATTTGAAATTTTTTAATAAATTGAAAGGCATGATTAAATGCAAAAATACTTCTCTTACCATTAAACTTTACCTTTGACAAGTGTCTTACTATTTCTGGTGGGGTATTGGCAAATGCATGCCCATAAATACAACTCCAAATAGGAAGTTTAAGAGGAGCCATTGTAATTAAAATAAAATGTTAGAATAAAAAAATCCAATAGACAACAAGTCTTTACACCCTCCTTCTAGCGTAAAAAAACGTTGAAGGCTCAAAATTCTCTACCTACAATAATATAAGGGAGACCACCTGGTCCAAACCTTAAAGCATCTCCTTTCTCGTTGACATGGTGGTTCTGAGTCGATAAACTAGGTCCAATTACTTTATCTCTATCTCCAATGGCTTAAAATATGACTTTCATCTACCAATAGGGAAGATACATCAAATCAACCCTCTTGCTGATCACACAAGAAAGTGATCCCTAAACTGATTTGGCACTGAGCGAAGCCACAACTAAATTTTTCCTCTTTGGGAAGAGGAGTTCTAGAAATATATAATTAAATCTAAATGCTAAATTATTCCAAAATGAAAGCAAAAGGAAAAGTATCCTAATCATATCTCAATTAGGTAGATATAAATCTAACCCAACTGAGAGCATAATATTTAAATGATTTGGATTTAAATATGTATGGCTTATAATGAATATCAAGTTAATGAAATAGTTCAATTAGCTATGATTATGAATGAAAAAACACATTTTGTTCATTTAGTTATCAATAGAAATAATTGCTCAACAACATTTAAGAAGTAGTTCACAAAATGATGATGATAATCAAATCAGTAACTCGAATGGTTAAACAAGAAGATAAGGAAATAGTTCAAAAAATATTGTTACTTGTTAAATCAAAATTAAGAGAAAGATTTCTGAGCAAATAGTTAATCAAAAGTCAGAATTCAAGCCACAAGAGAAGAGATAAATAATAACAAATTATTGAGGCAGATTAATCACATTGACAATAGTGAGCAAATATGAATAAAATGACACATTTATGCCATCATAAAATGAAACCAGTATTTAAACAATAGTATTATAAATACCAATTTATTGAATTTGTTTTTTTGGCTCTGGTCTCAAACAATCCTTTACAATGCTTTGAACTTCTACTATTAAAACAAAAGTTGCAATAGTGCAAGCTCTACCCTTCTTACCTAATTCAGAATGCAAAAGAAAAATTCTCAATAATCCCCCAGATTTGACATTTCGTCTCCTCTCACCTACAAATTTAAATATTCATTACAATAGTGCTTTTAAGAATGTGATAATTGCATAGAAGAGAAGCCCCCTTTAACATTCTACAATCTACTATTTATAATTTTACAAAAAGAATTCTCAATGGGAAATTTGTTTGAAGAGTAGTTCTGCTCAATCAATTTTCATAGGCCCAAAATAATATTATTCTATTTCTGAAGAATTATCATTGATTGAAATCATGATTTCCTTGTCTCTTCACCCATTTCCCTATAGAAAACCAATCAAAAGTTAATTAAATTGCAAATTAAAATCAAAATACTAAATCTGGAAAATAAAACATATCCAATCAAAACTCAATTACATAATCAAATAAAAATAAAGATGAGCTTTCTATTTATGCATGTGAAGATCTAGTCGATCAAGGAGAATATAGATGAATGGATTTGCATTTAGTAGAAGTTGTGGGAAAATGAAAATGCAGAAAATTAAACTCGGAAAATTAGTTTTGTTTAAACATTCAGATCTTGATCTTTTGCTGAATTTTGGACCTATTGAATGATCTAATTGGGTTATGAAACCACTTCATAAATATTCTCCATGATTTTACCTATCCAATGAGTCATCTTGGGCCTCTTTTGGCCAAGTAAAACTCAACTTATGAGCTTCTAAACTTGAGGAGCCAAAACTATCAGCATTTTGAAAAATATATTGCCTCGGCTAAAAATCAAAATTTTAAATTAAATTCTGATTCTAAATTAGATTGCAATTATTGATTAATTAATATGAATTTAATTTTAATAATAAAATTATATTAATTAATTAACAAATTAACACGATTTAATTAATTATTGTTGGACACCTAATCCTCTATGGGTTGGTGTAGAATGTGAACAACAATGAGAGTCCAAGAGACCTTGGGATGTGGAACCCAACGGTCACACGAATGTACTATAAATGTATATCATTTTCAAATAATAGATACAATATCATGTTATCTTTCCTATTTTGTCTCTGCCATGTGTGTGTTAACATGGTATCAAAGCATAGGTTAGGCCCAGACATTTTCAAAACTTGTTAGCATTGCATTCCTTCCAAAAATTTTCTATCATTTCTCTATTTGGTCAATCATCCAGCTATATAAATGATGTTAATATGCTCCACTTGGGTGCTCCTCTAGTTTGAAACCTTACCCATTTTCCCTCTTTTCAGCCTATGCGTTACATCCCATTTCTGCCCACTCTCTATAATGCTCCATTAATTTACTATCTGTCAGAAATTCACTACCTCTCCTCTGTGTACCTTTCTGCTGGCAATGCTCACCTGCTTTATCTATCTTCCTAAGATATTCATTTCTACATTGAATTTTTTCCTTTCTCTTCCAAGACGATGTCGAGAACCATAACATTGGTCTCTTCTGCTCAGAATTATTATCTATGAGAATTCGTCAGTCCATTATGCTATGTAGATCATTTTTACAACCAAGCTTGGTTTTCTGTAATTACTCTTTAACCCCAAGAGCACTTCCTTAGAACTCCTTGAAATTGTCGTTAAAAAAGAAATCCTCTCTACGTGCCAACCCTTACGCTATTTGTATCAGAGGATCTGACACCCTCAATGTTACGTATTCAGATCCATCACCACTTTTAAATTCATTACTAGAAAATTTCGAGTATATAACAGTATTTCCAGCAGTCACTGACATAGGCTTCCTCTTCCCATCTGTCAAAAAAAGCTTTTAGAAAATATAAGATCTTGGATCAGATTCAGGGGGCTTTAATTTTGTTATTTCCTGGCTTGTTTCATTTATGGAACTATTTGAAGCGAAGTGAATCATCTGTGTCACCAGTGATTGAAATTCACTAGAAGCATATCTTACCCGTAGAAGATGCAGCAAAATCGCAGTCATTCCCACCATTGAAATTGAAAGCAACTTCATCAAACAAGTACAAAGTAAGACTTTGTTTAATGATGTAAATTGATTGCCTGTATTTTGCAAGCAGTCATCTGTCACCACTCTCCACTATAGACTTATCAATCTCGATTGCGAGCTTCAATTTGGTGGTTGTATCACCTGATGTTGGTGGTGTTGCCCGTGCTTGTGCTTTTTCCAAAATGTGCTCGTGCTTTTGCCAAGAGAAACTATCTAATGCTCCTCTGGCTATTGTAGATAAAAGGCATCAAGCTTGCAATGTTTCTAAGGTTATGAATTTGATTGGTGATGTGAAAGGGAAAGTTGTTGTCATGTTTGATGACATGATTGATACTATTGGGACAATTACAAATGGAGCTGCATTGATACATGAAGAGGGTGCCAGAGAAGTCTATGCATGCTACGCACATGTCGTTTTTAGTCCTTCTGCACTTTAAAGGCTCTCCGGGGTCTTTTCCAAGAGGTTATTATCACAAATACGGTACCTGTTAAAGAGGAGAACTACTTTCCTCAATTGACAATTTTGTATGTTGCAAACCTTTTCAGTGAGACTATTTGGCATGGCCATGATGACTGTTCCGTGAGTAGTATTTTCTAGTGATGTAATGGTGCTATTATTTAGTGTTCCTAAATTTGTACAAGCAAAGTTGAATATGCGAGTTGAGGCTTAGAGAATTTGAGAAATCATTGTTGTGTGAAGAAATAGTTGTTGGGAAGATTGCATGTGAATAAATTGTTTTCGTTTTGTTTAAGAATGGTGGAATGGCGTGGAGATGTAGTGTGTTAACATTGGACTTGTGGATGTATGAACAATGGACTAACCATATTCCTATTTGGAGTGTGAAATTTGTGAACATTGAGTACATTAAGTTGTTGGATCTGTCATCACTAAGTTGTGCGTAAGTATTGTATTATCAAGTGGCTAGACTTGAATTGTTTTCCAAGTGATGAGTGGATTGTACCAACGACGTCAAGATTTTTCTTCTCCAAATATAATTTTTCCTGATATTAGAACCATGTTAATTTTCTAATGCAGTGAATGCTACTCTTTAAACTGGGGATAGCTTTGATGAGCTAACGAGATTGGGTGCCAGAACTCAGTCTATTGTAGATGCTATTACTCAGATTATCAATGTCGGCTTTGGTGTGTGTCATATCTATGCATACTAAGTTATAAAGATGATTGCATTTATGAATCTTGAATGAAAATATGTTTTGTAACTAGGCTCTAGAACTATCAAATAAATTTCATTTGTAAAGAAAGTCGAAGATTGGCTCTTCTTTTGCATACTGTGACTAGTTTGAGAAGTAAGTGCATTGAAGCAGCAAGTCATTTGCTGCATTGAAATTGGTATTGGGCTATCTGCTACATTGACTTGGTGGTATTGGTATCCTGTTACTCATATAATAGTTGCAGTTATTTATCATTTTATAGGTCAATTTGTAGTTGAATATAACACCATTTCTCTGATTATATTGATTTGAAATGGATCGAATGGATCATGTATTAAAACTATTGAATAATTTAATACATTCCACTATTGGTGAGATGTTTAAGATCAACAAAACCTCTCTTTTAAATATTAAAATGTGTCTGCAAAATGCACAAGAAAATATTGAGTTTTTGCAGCTTGAGGCAAAGTTACAACAAGAAGAGATACAACATCATAAGCATCATTCTATTCAGAATATTGAGATAAACTCCCATCAGAAGCAAGTCAATATTGTTCATGTTCATTCCGATTTAGTACCCAATGAAGCAACAGTTGTACATGTAGATGCAAAAATTTAGTCTACACTTCCCAAGTCAGTCATCAGACCTTGGGAAGAGCTAGTCTACAACAAGCACAAAATTGGTCTTGGATATGACAAGGACGTGTCCTTGCGTATTCCAGATTACTCAAAGCCCATCTAGTTTCAGAGTGCTAGATTTCTTAATGATAGTTCACCTTCAGATGTTCCAGATTCTGCCCGTCTTCCACAGCAACAACAATAGAATGTGAAATTCCAACATTGTGACCGAGTTGGCCATATGAAAGATCATTGTTTTGATCTTCATCCATGTAAGTATTGTCATAAAAACATACATTCTTCAAACATATGCTTCAAAAACAAACCTCCTGCAAGAACAAAGATTCATCTTGGATGGATCGCTTCTTGGCAATGTGCATCAACAACCAAGAAGATAAACCAGCCATATGTGAGAACTTGTTCTAGAGTATTGAACAGTCTTGCAGTTGAGTTTTCTCCATCATCTGACCTTGTATCTCACAAGGGGAAAATGATGGTCATCTACAAGCTTCAAAGCCACATAAAGCGAGCTTGAGCCACAACCTACCATACCAGATTCAGAGTTATAGCTAGAGATAAAGATTCCCCTACACATGCCTTTAGTCAGCGATACCTCTTCAAAGAATTGGGGACACTTCCTCTAGCAGAAGACTTCAACCTCTTACGAGTTTTGGAAGAGTTCTAGGAATTGCATTAAGCATTCCAGAGTTGTTGGTCATCCTTAAACCATTACAGGTTGAGACCTCCCTTTTCAGGTTGAGGTTCTCCCTTTTATGCGGGGTGAGACCTCCCTTTCATGGTTGAAGGTTTCCCTCCTCAAAACGTCAGGAGCACCTCCTCTAGCAGAAGACCTGAGCTTCATTCCAGACTTGGAAGAGTTCTAGGAACTGCACTAAGTGTTCCAGTGTTGGTGGTCATCCTTAAACCACCCCCCTTATACTAACATTTCAGAAAGTACATTTAGCCTAGTGCTGCCATGCATTTTTGCACATTTTGTATTACAAATACCTTCTTGGACTCATACATACCCCTTCATATTAAGGGGAGGAATGTTGGACGCCTAATCCTCTATGGTTTGGTGTAAAATGTGAACAGCCATGAGATTCCAAGAGACCTTTGGATGTGGAACCCAATGGTCACACGAATGTACTATAAACGTATATCATTGTCAAATAATAAATACAATCTCATGTTTATCTTTCCTATTTTGTCTCTATCATGTGCGTGTTAACATGATATTAGAGCTACTACATTCCTAACCTGCTCAATTAAGTGAGCAACTTGTTTTTGTGGCCTTTATGTTTATTCTACTATTATACGTACGCTGCCAGCACTGACATATAAATTATGTGGCCATGAGTGCTTCTCAGTCCTTAACGCTTAACACTCACACACAATAATGTTTGTGGCCCTTGTAGAATTGAACGCTCCTCCTTGTTGGTTGTGCCTTTCCAAACGTTTGTAAGAGCAGAAGCTTGCTATCCCTCTCTCTGCCCTGGTATTGGTGTAGGTCTACCCCTCTGCAAACCAAATTTGAGATTAACTTATCGACTCATATCTAAGATTTTGTATCCCCTGTCAGCTAGATTTCAGTTAGGCATTAAAGTCTAAAAAGTAGCAAAAATGGATGCTTTGAAGAAATAATTAACTTGGTATATTTGCCTTCTTTACTATGGCAAGCATTATAATCTGGGGTGTTTGAAGAGTCTCACTAGATAGGAGAACAGTTAGCAATTTTATTCCAGTGTTTTGAAACTTATTCGATGTGTTCCTATTCCTATTATGAAGCCATTATGGAAATCATGGTTTTCTTTGTTAGGGAACATAAATTTCTTTGAAATCTCATAAAAGTCCTGGCAAATTTGGAAAAAGTGACCGTGATTTCGCTGAAAATTTACTGGTCTTTGAAATGCCTGAAAAGTATGGTCTTTAGCTAACTATCAGCTAATCTGTAACAGAAAAATTTATAGTTTGTAGCAGTTTACCTTTTATCGGAAGTTTAGTTGGGTGGCATAATTTCTGTAGAGATTCTAAGAAACTCAGCGCTTACTCAGCGAGCTGACCCATTCACCTAATCACCTGCTGTTGAAGATTTATGTTCATGGCTCAGGTTCTCCAGCTGAACCAATTTAGGTATAATGCTAATTCTATCAATAGGATTTATGGATGGAAAGAGTGATTCAATAGTGCCTACTAGTACATATTTTCCCACTGATTGATGCTTGAAATCGCGGTCGAAATCATGGTTTTGGAGAATGGATTCCCCATCGAACCTTTGAGTGGCGCATCAAATAGGTTATCCATCTGTATGATGACTGCGTGGAGTTCTGAACCTCAAGGTGCTACACTACATGTTGACTGTATCAACGACTTTACTAGCCATGATGTGTTCCAGAGCTGAAACGGACAATATATTTTCTCATGTTGGTGCTAGAGTATCATCCACCTGCGTTATGATTGTGTGATTATATTAGCTTCCATCAAACTACTCGGTTATGAATAGTATTTATGAATAGTATTTCAGCTGGTGCAGTGAGTGTAGAGATTGAGCAGTGAGCATGGAATAGTTTGAAAGCTATGAACACTAGTGCATTGAGGATTGACTGCTGAAGACTCAAAATAAGGTAATATCGTTCCTCCTACAAGCATGGATTACACATTGTTGGCATGACTGTGTTTTGTCAAATCCTATGTTTGAGTCATACATCTGCTCTATTGAAGAAATGATGCTATCGTGACTTTGTATCACACTGCACCTCTCCTTTATGTGAGCTCAAATAGTTTTGTGACTAAACCACCATTGTTCTGGCATTGCACTACTCTTCTCATTGTATTTTGTTACATAGAATTATCCCTACACCTTCTGCCCTGGTTCAAACAAAATAATGCCATACCAACAGTCTCCGCTCAGGTTACATTGCCTCCTCCCAGTTTATACCTCCCTCCCTCTCGTGTTATAACCTTTGTCACATGTTCATAATCCACTCCTAGTTTTTAATATATAACCACACTAATATATAACAAATTTCTATATAATTCCTCATCCACATTGTTTAATGTGTAAAGTCACCTCCTCGTTGCATAATATATAACACCTCCTCCCCGTTGCATAATATATAAAACTGATCTATACCTCCCGCCACTTATATATCAGTTTCAAATCACTTACATTGTCCACCTCCCCCACAAATCACTCAAGCACAGTCGATGTATTGAATATTTGTAGTGTTGGAGATGGTATCTCTGCTTTGAATGTGTAGGTCACAATTCAATTGATGTGTATCACTTTATTTTTACTTGAGTCGTATACATATGATTACGTAGCTTGTTAATGATTGCCTATGGAAGAGGCTTAGTACTTGAAAGTGAATTGGAACAGAAACACATGATCAAATAATCTCTATTTTGTGTTGGAGCTACTCATTCAACATGAGAGTATTCATTGGCTTCTTGATTTTGATGGTAGATGGGTTCATTGTTGCTAGAATTTTCTTCTTTTGGTTTTTCATCAGTAACCACCTTGGATCTTCTCTCTTGTAACTATGCTACAATTTTCCTACAATTGTTTATCTATTCCTTTTGCTTATTACTAATGTCCTCTTCAATTTTTCTTGCCTTCTCCAACTGGATTTTTAGATTACAATTTTATTCTTTGAGAAGAAACTCTCTTTCCTCAAGAATCTGGAGCAATTTCTTCAAATATTTTTTTCAAACATTCTATCAATCTTTATTTAGCTCTATTTTTTGCTTCAGGAGTCACTACCCTCTTAAGTTCTTCCTCTTTGGGCTCCTATAATGAAAATTCACCTTCCTCGTCTCTTAAGAAATCAACTTCAAAAATATGATTATTATCTTCTTAAATAACTCTAAGATCATCATCACTAAACTGGAAACAAGAAATAAAATGTTCATGACTAAAAATATTTCCTACGATAACTTCTATTAGGAGAAGAGGTTCTTCTGATCTTACAGCATTCTTAAATTATTTGTAGCTCTTCCTTTTCTGAGACTGTTTCCACTTATTCTTCGCCATGGCCCACGATCTTCTCTAAAACAATCGAGCTTTACTCAGGGAACCCCGCTTTGATATCAATTGTTGGAAATGAGCTTACTACTAAGAGGAACAGTGGTGAATCAATAGTATCTCTGATTATGTAACTTTTAATTCCTTTTACTAAAACACTAAATGATTAGTGAGTGAAAATAAAATATAATTAATAGCATGTACAATCATTACAACAAAAATGTAAAAACACCATGAATAATGTGTTAGGCCCTTGTAATACTAGTGATTCCCCTATTACTATTTTCATTGTAGCCTTTATTGTTATTATTGTTCCCCTATTGTCTCCATATTGTTATTAGTGTGCCCATAGAAGCCCACTATTGTTATTTTTGTGCTCTTATATTATTATTGTTATGTTGGCTTTGATTATATTGGGACCCCTTAGACTCCTATATATAGAAAGGAGGTTTAGTCATTTGTATCATCCAAGAATTATTAATTTGTGTAATGTAAAGGTGGTTTTTTTATAGACATATTTGGGCACTACAACCCCAATCACATATGTCCATAAACCAAGGGCTTCCAAGTCCCTAAAAGTGTTGTTTCATACCCTAAAGGAACAAGGTCAGCTGATTACATCATCTCC
>APFE030121524.1:198534-220616 GCA_000404065.3 Pinus taeda
TATATATTGGGAGACCACAATAGGCTATATCCTTTATCCTTAGGAAGTCGTGTCTGCCACCCTATCGATTGCAATGCACTGAACACAGCATTCGGGAAGATTTATTGTCGTACCATAAAAAGTATTATGTAGTTTTGCGATTGGTTTGGTAATCCCTCTGTCTAGATTTCCGTAGTAGTCTCTTTCGTTCTTTATTAGACTCCTTAAAGGAAAAGGTCCATCTGAGCACTTATCACTTCAAGCTCATTAAAAATTGAAGGCGACTAGAGTCATCTTTAGCTTTTTCTCGACTCTTAAAAATTGAAAAAGCAAGTTATGTCAAAGCATCTAAAATTTATTTTAATTGGAATAACGTCATTGTTCCCTCGTTGGTCTTAGGTTGAGAAAAATGGAGTCCACCAACCAATTATTTCCCCTTGGGGAAAATCCTAGTCCTTTCTCCTCTTGGGGAGATGTTGGTGCACCTCATATGGCCACATTGTCCCTCCCAAAACTGAAAATCGGCTTGCTCATATGGCTCTTCTCGACCTCTGTCGTTCAAACCACTGTGATTCTTGAGCAGTCAAGTCAGCAACTAGATGATACTAGAGTTACCCCCCAACCTTCTTCTTCGCTTGTTTCTCCCTCCCCTCCTTCCTCTTCGCTTGGTAAAGCTGGTAAAGCTAAAGACCAAGTAACTGAGAAGAAGAAGAAAGGGAAGGAAAAGGAAAAGAAAAATAAGGAGCCAAAGGCAAAAAGGGATAATTGTGCATCATCTAGCGAAAATCCACACGCTGCACCATCCAAACCGAAATCTCCATGTGTCATTTGCAAAGGGGACCACTATCATCAAGATTATCCTTGCATCTCTCGGATATTAAAGGATTGGTCTCCTTATTTGCACAATCCAGTGTCATCAACCTCTGATGATCATGTTGAGAGTACATCGTCAACTAGTGAAAACAAAGTATCTGGATAGAAAGGAAAATGTAAATATCCTTGCAAACTGTGTGAAGGCAATCATGTCGTCCACCATTGTCCCTTCCTGGATGAAGCTAAAAGGGTCTTGGATAACTGTCTTGGTTCACCGCTACGGCTTCCTCATGGGTACAAGAAACTCTTGCCGACTCCACCACTAGTTTAAAATCTGACTGACACGACTTTGTGGTCAGTCGAAGCATCTACCATTGAAGATAAACCCTCTGAATCCACACCAAATGAAAGTCAAAAGGTTGAGGTGGCAGTCGACCCGGTCCTGTCTTCGGAAGTTCCATCTTCAGATGATACAGTCACCAAAGAGAATGAGAACGACATTGTTCAAATTCTTTTCATATACACAGACTCCGATGAACATGGGGACAATCTACATGTTCATTTACCGTAGGAAGGAAGTTCGTCAGGGTCATATCCTGCCATTCATTCGGTCCCACCTCTGAGCAACCTAGTCGTTTCATTCGATTGGAATCTACTAGGCAGACCCCATTTACCGTCTAATGTACCATTTCGAATCATTGTACAAGCTTACAAAATGGTCATGGTCGGTACCATCATAGATGAAGGGGCTTCTATGAGTATCCTTTCCTCAACTGCTTGGAAAGTGCTTGGTTCACCAATGCTTCTACCTGAGATGTGAAATATAACAGGCTTCGATAAAGGAACCAGTCGACCGTTAGGGATCCTTTTGAGTTTACTTATAACTTTGATAGGGAAAAACATATATCGAAACGTAATGGTAGTCCAAGGACCTTTATATTATAATCTACTCCTTGGGCATGACTATATTTATAGCATGGGAGCCATTGTCTCCTCACTCTTTCGAGTAATGTGTTTTCCACATGAAGGCCGAGTGGTCTAGCTCGTAGACTAGCTTTCATTCCCCAGCTCACACATAGCTAATAGTCAAGTACCATCCATAACTAGTCTTTTCATGCAAGGAATGTCTCATCAATCTCCAGTCCGTCCACCTGAAGAATGCAAGTAATTCGATGGCCATGACTGAAACCCAGGGGGCATGCACCCTAGTCTGCTTCGGTAGGAAAACTTTAGGTATAGGGTAGGTTTCCACGAAGGATATATGACTAGTCTGATACACCCGTCCATTTGGGGAAATGGCATCAGACTGGAATAAGATACCTCCGTTAGAAGGTAGGCCTTTCCCAACAGAACAAATGTTTTGTCTGCAGATTGAAGGGTAACCTGGAAACTCTACTTCGCTATACCTGGGGGCATGCAAACCCTTTTTCCGTGCAAGTGAAAAGCGGCCAGCGTAATGCTAACCCCATAGTTTTTCTAACTTCATCTGCTTAAGTTAGGTGAGTGGTCAAGTCGATCGTTCACCTTCGCAGGGGCCAAATGGCACCAGCAAAGTAAAGGAAAAATTTTCCTACCTAACCTTAGTAGTTAATTAACCCCTAGGACAGTAGTTGGTTATTCCTACCTTGTATGCGAAAGGGAGTAGAGAAAAGTTTCGAATGGTGAAAGCTCCTTAAAAATTGAACCTATCAATGAGACATCCTTATTATACGACTAGAACAAGCATTTTTTATGCGAAGTTTAAGCTCGTTAAAAATTAAACCTAAGCAATGAGCAAGTGTTCCCCCAGAGTTTAAGCTCATTAAAAAATGAACCAACCTCTTGTAAATAACCATTGCGAATGCATTATCATCAGATTTTTGAGCCCTATTCATGTTCTTACCATCACGTCCACTATGTTTTAGCCGATCGTACGCCTCCATTTGATTGTTTACCCTTTTGAGGAACAGCTGCAATGAGTGATTTTGTTAGCCATCCTTGTAACACTGTCATGATTGGAAAGTTCCAAACCTTACCTGGAATTAGCAGCTACCCAAAAATATCACTCGTTCCTCAAAAGTGAGTCTCCTTTAAGCTCTTTTCATCTCACTTGTAAAATATGAAACGATTGCCAAGCGATTAGCCTCTCCAGCTCGTTAAAACTACCATAAGTGCTATCCCTCATCTAGATTTTAATATTTTTGGACTTGAGGGATTATTACACAAAACGATTGAGTGCTTGTTTTGTTCGGCTCGTTAAAACTATCGAAAATTCATCCCTTTCATATTATCTTATACTTTTTCAGACTTAAGGGATTATATGACGAAAAATGACTACTGGAGTTTCCTTTCCATCCCTTTTGAGACTCTAAAATTGAAAAAGGATTGACTTGTCTTTATCGTTAAACTTGTTAAAACCAATAGTGAAAAACTTGTCCATAGGGACAAGAACAAGTTTCATTGTCGCTAGGCTCCTTAAAACATAGTGATGGGTTTTCCCGAAGGGAAATTTATAGAACAAGAATATGTTATCGTCCTCAAGCTTGATAAAAATAAAGAGGTACTGGTCAGCAATGACTGGGGAAAATGGGGAAGAAAACTTGAAGAAACTTTATTGGTAGCGAGTCGCCTTAAACATGACACTTTCACTCCATCACCATGATTGAGTTGGGTTGGGTTATTCCATTCTCCGGTCATACTGCCATTGGTCCATTGTACCATCCATATTTGGGGTTAACGCTACCAATCCATTTCAGTGTCGTCGATATGTTCAAAAGAAGTCGATTAGAGAATTCACCAACCCAGCTTATGTCTCACCCACTGCAATACCTTCACGCTTTATCCTTTCATGACCACCACCCTGAGCCCTGTATCATCAGATCATTTTCACCTCCACAAAATCATTTGCTCCGTTCCATGTCGTAGATGTGGGATTCATCAAGGACCTCCTATGACGAGTCACTTCTTGTCGACAATAGCTCATTATCCAAGAAGTCGACATAGGAACAACCCTTTCAGTACTTTGAAGCTTGCATGCCTCAACGACAAGTTTCTCACTTCTGGCGACAGGTTTACATCAATGGCCTTCGACCGAAAGATTTTGCGTGGTGTTCGATGTCAAGTCCCATTTTCACACCACGCAAATTGTACTGTAGTACCTTGAGGGTCGTCATCATTATCGGTGATTCCTCTCGCACCTGTTAACAGCTTACATCATTGGCTAGTAATCAGGTGATGTCTTTCCATGTTCGACTCCAGAACATTTTTCACATGGATCGACTTGTACTCCGAGAAAAGATTGGATGAGTTTGAAGACCCCAAATCTAGTTTAATCCATCTGGGCTACGATATATTTAGGAAAATAAAGACATCAAATTTACATCATTGTTGCACAGATGATCATCCAAATCAAAGGATGATGGCTCTATCAGAATCATCAGTCTGCCACACAAACGGTTGTCTATCCTACGTACATGAAAATGAATTTATAAAATTGAGCATGGGAATGCCCTCCTCATCCAGATCATGAAAATGTTATGAAGATAATGTATTGTATTGTATCTTATTACAGGTCACCTTCCCGTTCGAAAAACCTCGGATCCTCATGATAAATCATTTCATCTGACATCAAAGATCTACGACCTCATGCTTTAGGGGGCAACTGTTATAGACATATTTGGGCACTGCAACCCCAATCACATATTTCCATAAACCAAGGGCTTCTGAGTCCCTAGAAGTGTTGTTTCATATTCTAAAGGAACAAGGTCAGCTGATTACATCATCTCCTAGAAGTTCTCCATATAAAACTGCTCGGAACTAGTCAAAACTGGACCATACAGACTGCTCAGTGCAGAGGGTGCAATGCATCTCACCTACTCAGTGTAAATAGTGCAGTGCATATTGAAAAGCCCTTTTGTAGGGTGCAATGGGCTAGAGTAGACAAATGGCAGAGATAGTTTGCAAGGTGGATGATCATGGAATCTTCCAGAAACTTCTCCTGTGACACTTGCCTCTCTGAATTCACCCAGGGATGAGTAAGAGATCATTAATCTCCAAGTGGAATCAAGGAATATCAGAGAAAAGACACTAATCAAAATCCTAGAAGCTGACTCACCCCACTGTAATCATCTATATATGGATCCCTCATCCCAAAGATCCAAAGGCTGGAATCTTGTATCTTGTAAGGAAGTGTTGTTGGTTTCTTGGTGGAATATCATAATGTTGGGTGATCTAAGCTTTTCATGAGGTGAAGAAGGGCTTTCATGCTAGGAGGATGACGCTAGGTTAGATCAATGGGTTGTAATCCTCTCTTCTAATATCTATTATATCAATAAATCTATTCAAGTTTTCCTCCACATTCTTATATGTTTGCTAATATATGCATATGTGTGGTCAATATATATCTGGTCCTATATTTTTTATGATTGTAGATCTCTACTCTTTGAAGGTATTATGCTGCTTTGACTTTACAGGTACTCTTTGAAGTGGAGTGGTCAAGGGAGGAGCGGCAAAGATCTATCAAAGAGGAGAAGGAACAAGCAGAGAACTAAGTGAAAGATTGAGGTTGGTATTATTTGCTCCTCTCCTATCTACTTCTCATAAAGGAAAATGAAAGTAACTTTAATCTGTTTGTTTTAAGATAGCTACTCGTGTTAGTGGGACTAGTATCTTTGCATAGACACTAGATTTCCTGATAATAAGTTTCCCCATTGAAGAGGCTAATTTTGAAGGTGTTGATCTGTCTTTTCTTCTATTTCGTGAGCTGTTTGCATAACATTTGGCATCAGTGGTTTGGATTCTAGGGTTTTGTTGCTCCAAATAGGTCATCATGGAATTTTCGTTATAACTTTGTTTCTGCGACGTATTGAAAGTTAAAAAAAAAAACCCATTTGAGACAAAATCCCTTTGAACCTCAGGTCTGAATTTTAGATATTTTCTCACTAAATTTTCAGAGATATAATCCAAGGAGGTTAGGGTTTTTTTATGATCCCGAATTATATTGCAAACATGCAACTCGGGAAAATCATCATAACTTTATCTCTGAGTATCAGTCAGAAGTTATAGAAAGAGAATATACTGAAGTTTTTTGTGCACCATTTTCAAGTCTGAAGGTTAAAATAATGACATGTGGCACTTCATACAAGTTAGATCTACTGAAAAAGTTTATAATCAGGTCATCTTGGGAGATTGGGCATACCTCTTTCTTGGAGAAACCAATTTCGATTAGACTAGTGGAATTGGAAATAGGTCTCAAAGGGTTACGGTATTATGCAATTGCAGACATTGAAGATATGAACTTTCATAGATACATCAGCTTCAATATTGAGCTCCTACAAAGTGAAAAAAGGTGTGTAGTTTTTCTTAAATTTTGCATATGTTTGGTTTGAAAATTTATTTTGAAGGAATTCAAAGGGCATAGTGAAGCATAATTATCATTATTTGATGCCCCAAAGAAAGAAAATGGAAACACCTAGTAAGGAACCTTAAATATCTAGCATGACTCATTAAGAAGACGAAGAAATGCAACATGATATATGAAAATTACAAGACCAAGTGCAACAAAATTCACTCTCACAAATAGTAACAAAAGCTAAGATGGATGGCCTAAAGAAAGGCATGGAAGCTAAGATGAATGATGTGGAAGCTAAGATGGATGGTTTAAAGAAAGGAGAGGAAGCTAAGATGGATGGAGTGGAAGCTAAGATGAATGGCATGGAAGCTAAGATGGAAGGAAAAATGGAAGAATTGAAGACATATTTGACAATCTTGCTACTAGAAATGTTTACTAATGGTGAAAGGGTAGTAAAGGAAACTCATGATGAGAACAAAAGAAATGTTAATCATGATTTCATAGACTCTAATGTTGGATTGAAGACCCACCATGTTCTAAATATCGATATGAGTAATTTTGATGGCAAGGATCCCGTAACATGGATACTACAGATGGAGCAATATTTTGATCTCCATAATGTGAAAAACACACAGAAACTACACATTGCAACTTTATATTTGCAACCAAATCAGTTTGTATGGTATTGTTGGCTTTTCTTTCATAAACAAATTGTCAATTAGGCAATTTTTACGGAGGAAATGATAGCAAATTATGAGGATAAAAAAAGCAACACCTTTTTTATCTAATTGATAAATCTCAAACAAAAGGGTTCAATGATGGAGCACGTTGAGAACTTCCAAAAATTGAATATAAGGGTAAAAGATATTCCATAGGAACATAAGAATCATGTGTTCATAGGGACTTTAAAGGATAACATCCAACATGAGGTTTGCCTTTGGGAAACTGAATCATTGGAGAAGGCTTTCATGTTGGCAAGAAAAATTGAAAGCAAAATTATGGCAACCGGGAAGCCCGCCACTCACAACTATAAAAAAGGAAGTGTTGTTTCCCCTATCCTTCGACAACCTACAAGGTTGACACCACAACAATTGGAAGAAAAAATAACAAAAGGGATTTGTTACAATTGTGATAACAAATACACTAAAGGTCATAAGTGTGTTGAGAAGAAATTATTATACATATATTGTGAAGAGGAGGAAGAAATGGGACAAGAAATGTCAAAAGAAGAGGATATACACTAGGAACAAACCCTAGAGAAAGAATAAATGAATATTACCATATCTTGTAATGCATTGGATGAAATTACCATTCCTCAAGCTATCAAGATAGAAGGACATATCAAGCAGAAAAAGGTAATAGTGTTGATTGATTCGGGAAGTACTCATAATTTTATTCATTGTAAGATAACCAAGGAATTGAATTGTTTCATATATACAGCACCAAAGTGTCAAGTGATGGTTGGAAGTGGAAGAACTATAAATTGCTTTGGAAAATGGGAGAATATTTATTGAATATCCCAATGATTTCCATTCCAATGGGTGGTGCTGATGTTGTACTGGGAGTCCAATGGCTACAATCCTTGGGTACAATAGCTTTTAATTTTCAAGAACTTTTCATGAAATTTTGTTTATAAGGAAGGGAAGTTGAATTAAATGGTATCACAATGAAACCAAGAAAGATAATTGGCTCTAATGGAATGACAAATCTTCTAAAGAAAGAACAATGAGGCGTAATTGCACAATTATTTTCACTAGAGGTTCCCACATCGAAATCATCTATTTCTCTAGATCTCTAAAAAGTCTTGGAAAATCATTCCAATGTATTTGAGACTCCCAAAGGCCTCCCACCTATTCGTGATCATGATCATGCTATTCATTTGATTCCAGGAAGTGTTCCTCCAAACATCAGGCCTTATAGATATACCTATGCCAAAAAGAGTGAAATTGAATGTATGGTTGTAGAAATGCTAGAGGCTGGTATAATTTAACCTAGTCAAAGTTCTTTCTCTGCAATAGTAGTATTGGTGCATAAGAAGGATGGATCATGGTACATGTGTCTAGATTATAGGGAGATTAACAAGCTCACTATTAAATATAAATTTCCCATTCCTGTCATTGATGAATTATTGGATGAATTGCATGGATAAATGTACTTCACCAAGTTGGATCTTCATTCAGGATATCACCAAATAAGAATGAAGACTGAAGACATTCCAAAAACAACATTTATAACCCATGAGGGTCATTATGAATTTTTGGTCATGCCTTTTGGCCTTACCAATGCACCTTCTACATTTCAAGCTTTGATGAATTCCATTTTCAAATCCTTCCTTAGAAAATTTGTGTTAGTATTTTTTGATGAGCTACTAATCTAAAACAAGTCTTGGAAGGATCATGTTCCACATGTTGATAGGGTGCTCAAACTATTGGAGGAGAAACAATTATATGCAAAAAGCTCCAAATGTTTCTTTGGAGTATAAGAGGTGGAATGTCTAGGTCATATTGTATCTCATAAAGGTGTTAAGGTAGACCCTAGAAAAACTAAATCCATTAAGGAATGGAAAATCCCCACATCGATAAATAATCTACGAGGATTTCTTGGGTTGACTAGGTATTATCACAAGTTTGTTAAGAATCATGGGATTATACCAATACCTCTAACAACATTAGTGAAGAAAGATGCATTTTCATGGACTCCAGAAGCAACAAAAGCCTTTGAACATCTTAAAGAGGAAATGTGCAAAGCACCGGTCTTAGCTACGCCTGACTTCACAAAAACCTTTATTGTGGAATGTGATGGCTCAGGAAGTGGAATTTGTGTTTTTTTAATGGAAGAAGAAAAACCCCTTTCTTTCGAAAGTCATCCAATCAAAGCAAAGTATTTACACAAATCTATTTATGAGAACAAATGTTGGCAATACTACATGGACTTAAGAAATGGCAACCGTTCCTAACGGGAAGACACTTCAAGGTAAAAATGGATCATGATAGCCTTAAATACTTTTTAGAAAAAAGATTATATTTAGAAGAGCAGCAAAAATGGGTCGGAAATATGTTGGGTTATGACTTTGAAATCATCTACAAAAAAGCGAAGCAAAATATTGTGGCAGATGCACTCTCAAGAAAGGATGAGGATGTGGAAGCATTGCTTTGCACCATTTCTATTATCCAACCAGGTTGGGTAAACAAAGCAAGTGATGAATGAAAGAATAATGAAGAAGTGTGGTCACTCATTCAAAAGTTACAACAAGATCCGAGTACTTTGTATACATGTAGCTAGAAAAATGATTCGTTATGGTACAAATATTGCTTATACCTATGTAATAATTCCAAACTCAAAAAAAATATTCTTATGGAATTGCACACTTCTCCCTTAGGAGGGAACTCAGGAGTTTTAAAAACTTACCATAAGGTTAAGAAGGAATTTTTTTGGGATGGCCTTAAATCATATATTCAAAAGTTTGTGGCGGAATGTTTGGTTTGCAAAAAAATAAAGTTGAAACAATTAAGACCCCAGGTCTATTACAAACTTTATCCATTCCAACCCAATGTTGGGAGGAGGTTTCAATGGATTTTATCACAAGTTTACTCAAATTCGAAGGAAAGAGTGTCATCATGGTGGTAGTTGACATACTTACCAAGTATCCACACTTTTGTGCACTATCTCATCCATTTAAAGCCAATACAGTTTCTGGTGCATTTATGGAAACAATTCAAAAGCTACATGGAAACCCAAAGATTATTGTAAGTGACAGAGATCCCATTTTCACTGGAAATTTTTGGACAAAATTATTTTCTTGTCTCGGTACTCAGTTAGTTTATAGCTCATCTTATCATCCTCAATATGATGGAAAAACTGAGATATTAAACAAATGTTTGGAAGGATATCTTCTTTTCTTTGTCTTTGATAAAAATACATAATGGGTCAAATGGTTGCCTCTGGCCGAATGATGGTATAACACTTCCTTCCATATTGTAGCAAAAATGACCCTATTTATGGAACTTTATGAATATTATCCACCATCCGTCACATCATATTTAAGAGAATATTCTAAGCTTCAAGTAGTGGAATATCACATCGAGCATCAACAAAAGTTCTACAACTCTTAAAGGTAACCTCACTTTGGTGCAAAACAGAATGAAACAATAGGCAGATCAACATCACAGCGAAAGAAGGTTTGATGTAGGTGACTGGGTATTCTTATGGCTACAACCATATAGACAAATTTCCCTCAAGCAATCTAAGAAAGATAATAAACCATCACCAAAGTATTATGGTCCATATAAGGTGTTGCAAAAGATTGGTACTATGGCATACAAATTGGAGATTCCTACAGCTTCCCGAGTGCACCCAGTTTTCCATGTTTCATGCTTAAAAAAGGTTATAGGTGACAATATCCTAGTTCAAACAATATTTCTAGAACTTGACGAGGAAGGAAAAATCATATTGGAACCTGAAGGATTCATGGAAACAAGAACTCAAAAGCTACTAAATCTATCAATTTTGGAGTATCTCATCAAGTGGAAGAACTTACTGGCTGAAGATTCCACATGGGAGGATGAGAATTTTATACAGAAGCATTCAGAACTACTCAAGCATTGTGGCAAACACTTTTTTGCAGACAACACTTTTTGTTATTCTTGTGCCCCTATTGTCCC
The DNA here is from genome assembly GCA_000404065.3 of Pinus taeda. Lineage (NCBI taxonomy): Eukaryota > Viridiplantae > Streptophyta > Pinopsida > Pinales > Pinaceae > Pinus > Pinus taeda. The sequence continues at coordinate 209,317 of APFE030121524.1, forward strand.
CATATTGTTATTAGTGTGCCCCAAAGAAGCCCACTATTGTTATTGTTGTGCCCTTGTATTATTATTGTTATGTCGGATTTGATTATATTGTGACCCCTTAGACTCCTATATATATAAAGAAGGTTTCGCCCTCGAAGAGGCTGATTCTGAAGGCGTTGTTTTATGTTTTCTTCTATTTTGTGAGATGGTTGCACAACATAATCAACTATAAACCATGCACATAAGATGACACAATGTTTATGGTGGAAAAAAATCTCCAGGTCAATAAACCACTAGCTGCTATTGTTCCTCAAATCTTCTATTAAGTGTTGAAGAATTTTTTTCCATCGAAGAGCTAGCATCCACTAGCTAGAAGACTCGAACACTATGACAGTCTGCTAGCAACACCATATAGAAAGAATCTTCTCTCATGAATCTACAAACACCGATTCACTAGAAGCCACCACGACCAACGAGCCTCACCCAATTCTAATGGACTCTCGAGAAGCTTCTTCCTATACTGATATGTCTACTAGAAGGTCACCAACCTTATCTACACACTACCTAGTATGAATCCTCAACACCTTGAACACCTCTATGTGTATCATGTTTCATTCATTTTCAAATTGGGCTCTCAAATCTCCTCAACATGAGCAACCCAACAACCACTATGATCTAAAAATAAAATATGATAAATCACCCAACTCCACATAGCTACAGATATGCAATATGCTAGATAAAACATTGTATCACAGTCTCACTCTAACACTAGCAACCCACCAACTCAATGCTCTCACAAAAGTGTATGCCAAAATATCCTTAACAATCTCCAAACCAATTACATGGGAAAATACCATGGTTATGCTAATACCCAAGAAACTTGTACCATGGTAATCTCCAAACTAATACTACAGGAAAATATTGTGGTTATGTCAATACCTAGGACACATGTACCATGGTAATCTCCAAACCAATACCATAGAAAAATACCATGGTTATGTCAATACCAAGGATAACTATACCATGGTAAAACCAATATCACATGCCAACCTGTTGTACACCTGGGCCAGTACCAAGGTAATGATTTACTCATGATTGAACCTAGAATGTGGCACACACAAATGTGGAAAACGTAGCTGCAACTGCACCCATAAGTCAACATGTGTGCTGTTAAAAGCCTATAATTGTATGCATGAGGTGGACTCTATGTATTTTGGGTAGAGAATGAACAAAAATAAGTAACCTTAACAAAAAACCTCTTCAAACCTTCTCCCACAACTTATCATACTTCTTCAACACCTCTAAAAATAGCAGCATATTGGAGATAAACCCTGTAACTCATTCATCTTCCATATCAATCATTTACAAAAGCATACCATCTACACATAAGCACCCAACACCTAGAAAAAATCCAAGCACATACAAAACATGCTTAAGAAAAACTACAACACAATACTCTTATACAGAAACCATATTGAAACTATCACCATCAACCAATGAAACAAATGCCTAAATAACATTTGTAACACATGCACAGATTAACATCAATGCCAACCACTATCATTGCACCAACAACTGCATCATCAATTCCAATAGGTTCTTACATCATTGGTGTTGAGCTAATTTATGTGACTAAATTAACGCAAGTATTAATATCAATCCGGGTTTGTGAAACTTAGAGGCAAATCCATTATTTATGAAGATCGAATATAACTATACTTTGAAAGATAAATGGCAAAAGAAACTAAGGAAACATATATCAAAAACTCATAATTCAACAAGCTTAAAAGAGGAAATACTGAAAGAGTTCTTGACTCAAGAGACCTGCTCTCACCTCAATTATGACTTCAATGAATTAGAGACTATAATTAAAGACTCAAGATGCATAAATCATACATGAAAAAGAGCTCTTAACTTAAGAGACATTCAGAGTTTTCCATAATAACTTATTCATCTTAAAATATAAAGCTGAATAGAACAAACTGTTGCATGTAAATAAAGGACTAAATCTAATGCATCATTTCAAAGAGAGAATGCTCAACTTGAGCACTTGCTTGCCAACTCAATTAGACGATGAGGAAACCATTAATAAATGAAAAATTTGAACAACTAAAGCTAACATCAACCAGAATCGCAATGAAATAGAACTAGTCTAAATTGGAAGTGTACTTAGCTTGGTGTGGGGGCCCTCCACCCTTGCCTTGCACACTTATGGAGATGATATCAGAAGCTTAGATCAGTAAACCATCCATGTATTGATTAGAAAAATAAAAGTAACATAAGTCTCCAACTTCAAGTCTTCACACCAAAAATATTACAGCATAACAATGTCAAATGTCAAGTGTCAAGTGTGTTGAGCCATCAAAATGTGGCTCTTAAATAATGAGTCTATGAAACCAACTGATCTGAAATCTCTCTAACAAACATAGCTATCCTAATCCACCTATCCAGGTCGAATCCAACTCCCTCATCCCAAAATATATGACTAAAATCAGGGAATCCTAAAACAGTCCTATTTAAATGGGATTTCTGGATGACTAGTCATGATTGACTAGCTCCAAAAAGGCATAAGAAAAATCGTTCTCCTGAAACCAAGCACAGGTAGCTTGATCCTAGTTCCCAAGCCTTCTATTCATGCATCCCATTCGTGCTGAGGTGGCCTGCATCCATATCAGTCATGAAGTGATTACGGGAATTTCTTAAAACTGCCAAAATTGCACAAAAACTCAAACTTTAATAAAAACTTTAGAATTTGATAAATCAAAGTTAAATACCTGTTTAAACATCAAATATTCATTAAAGTGAGATGAATGAGATGAAAATGAGGGATAAATGGATAACTAGATATGTTTATTAAAGCAAAATGAGATCAAATCTGGAGCCCAACATCTCTCCCATGCTTATGTTCAAGCATGTCCCCATGCTTGCTTGCTTCTCTTGGACCTTCTGCCCCCTGAAGTAGATGTTGTGCCTGTATCGGTTTCCCTGTCCACATACTCAAGTTCTGATCCCTATTTGGCCTTTAAGATTGCTGCTTTGACCTTCTGTTTTTCATACTTAGCCTGCCATGTGTTTTTATCCTTCAGCCACTTAAATGCTTGTTTAGAGAGCAACTCATTTCTTCTTTTTAACTTGTTTAGTTCTTCCTGTAGTCTATCATTTGTTTTTGTTAACTTTGCATTTTCTTTTCTCTGAGCTTTATTCTCCTGTTTCAATTGCTTCTCAACAATTTTCCTTATTTCAAGCTGATCTGTTAGGTCTTGTATTTTAGCCAAATTCAATTCTTTCTCAAAATCTTGAGTAGTTTTCATCAAAGATTCTCCTGCATCATTGTCAAATATAGAATCTCTCTCAAGGGGTTCTTGTTCTTCTGGTTGCCTAGGAGAATAGGCTTCTACCTCCTTCTCAAAATCAACAGAATTTCTAGTCCTAGGAACAGAAATAGATGGATCAATCTCATGCATAGCTAACTTCTTTGCTCTGGTTCTAGGATAGAAAGGAGAGTTCATCATACTCCTATCCTCTTGTTCTACTTTATCTTGCATATCAACAAAATGTTCAGTAAAGTGATGTCTATGCATAAATTCCTGCCAATCTAACCCTGTTTCTTTCACCTGATATTCTACCAAGATTTTAATCAACCCTTGATGATATACCTGTGTGGCCTTTGGCTTATTTTCCTGTTTCACTGTTTCGATCATTTTAACAAGACTCTTATATAAGAAATATGGCAAATTTATTCTACCATCTCCCTTTATGTGCTGCAACAATCTAACATGGTACAGATGAGCAATACTATATTGTCGGTCACAAGTCAAAAATTTCTGAATGATCATAACTAACTCTCCCCATGGTTCATTGAACCATTCACGAGGTATCCCCTTGGCTCTATCAAAGGTCCCCTTCCTGTTCTTTTCAAGGAAGAAAGTCCAAGCTTTCTCCTTGAAATTCAGACCCTTATGATAGTTTTCTCCTACCATAGGCAAGTTGAGGGCTTTAGACAAGAATTCCTGAGTCACTGGGATACTGAGTTCACCTATCTGAGTTTTATCTTGACTGAAATTATTGGTAAACTCTTTAGTTATTTGTTCTGAGTGACCATTAAACTTCTGAAGGAAACCTATCATGCCTGACTGATATAGCTTTTCTATTGTTTCTTTTCCCCATTGCTCTATGTGAAATTTGGGTTCTACCCGGTTCGTCATTATCTCTGTGAACCAATAAATGTAATCCTCAGTTGTTACTAATTTCATATTGACAAGGATAATGATTATTGTTTCTAAATGAAATCGTTAAAGCTATGAGGCTTACCTGCCCTTTCTGATTCAATCTTTAAGTCTCTGCTGTCTTTTCTCTGTATAAACCTGTGTCAAATCCCTGTTTCAAAGCATACCAACCTGAATACCCATGATCAATACTCTGTCCCCTGTATATTTAAATCATAAATACACAAACAAAACTAACCATGTTTTTTTTTTTTTTTTTAATCAAAACAACATGATTACTAAAAGCATAAGAAAATTTTTGCTTCTAGTTTCCTTTAAACATCCTCTGTGTATTTATACTCAAAATTTTCCTCGGCCTCAAAACATGCCCTGTATTTCTAATGACTGTATAATAAAACAAATTCTCCTCTCGGCCTTCCCAAGGTTTGACTAAAAATTGCACTGTCTTTTCCCAAAAATTTTGAAACCATGGTTGAATATACAGACAACTCACTCTCGGCCTTCCCAAGGTTTGACTACAAGTGCACAAAATTTTTTTTGAAACCCATGACTGAATAAACAATTGCACTCTCGGCCTCTCAGAAGTTTGACTACAAGTGCACAAATTTTTTTTTGAAACCCATGACTGAATATATATATACAATTGCACTCTCGGCCTCTTCTCAAAACATCACTGTGTATAAAAATGCATGAGCCTAGAGGGCTTTCACATACGCTCGGCCTCTGTTCATCGAATGGCAAACATGCAAAAATTAAAAAAAAAAAAAATTAATCAATGCTCTCGGCCTCAAGGCTTGACCATGCAACGTGATCGGGCAACAAACAATTGTAATCAAACAAATCAATTTAAGGACGGTTTCGAATGGTTTGACAGGCACAAACATGAGTCATTCAATGAAAATGGACGCGGTTTGACTATGGCAACTACACATTCCCCTGCTTCCTTCTCGGCGTTTCTTCCACTGCACACCCGATCATATATTCAATAGTCAAATTAAATACACATGGCCGCATATTATCTGGTGCAACTCTGGATTACAACCCTCATGGCATTTGATGACAATCGATGGTGCAATGAGAACATATATTTATAGACTTGGCAGCTTTCAACAAAAAGATATGACTCCAGTTCAACAATGTTTACACTCAGTTGTTTTAATTGCCCTCGGCGTGTTATATGCATACAATACTCACGCTCCCTATTGTGTAACACAGGCAACTATTGAATTGGATTGCTGGCCGATTTATTTCCATTGTTTATGCAATTAAAACTGGAGGCATTTAATCCTATGCGCTGTTAACACAAAGAGATATCCCGGATTTGCGTATTACCTGGCTGTTACTGGCCGCGCGGGCTGTCAACAAGCAAACCCTCCGTTTCGGGCTGTCAAACTGCTGTCAACAAGCAAACCCTGTGAGTAATGGCAGATTCTAATTTATCTCTTAGTTCGCCGAGCGAAAATCATGCATAAACTTACCGTGTTGTTTACCAACTTCGGCGTTTTCACGTAGAATCCTTCTTAAAGCTCTCTCAGGCTTTCTCCGACCTTCCTTTAATGCTCTGCTCACAACCCCGACCCTTTGAGCTCTCGGCGATGAAGAAATGGGTTTGAATCGGGCAAGGGAGGCTCTTATGACCGTTTGCTATGGTACTGGTTCTCATTAGATGGTGGTAATGGTGACAGGGCCGTCCTCATTGACTCAGTCGCCCGACTGAGTCATGAGGATGGCCGTATTTTCTTCAATTCAATGTATACCTACCGCCGTTCCTTCAACCAATCGGGCTTCGGCCTTCATACACCGTGGCAAGACCGGACCTGTGCGCCGTTTATTTGACTCATTGCTCTCATACCCTGTGTATAACCATATTCTTTGCAATGATCGTTGGTTGATATGGCGTTGTTTTCATAATTTTCCACCACTGCATATGGCCTCCTTATATCACCGTGTTGCAACCCTTATGCGTTTCCATAATTTCCATGACGCCTTTGATTTGTATACCATAGATGCCTTTGATTTTTTTATTGCTCATTGTTTTATGTTTTCCAATATATATACATATGCGCATTTGATTTATGTGGCATACATATATACCGTAGTCGTATTCTTATGACCATATATGACTTGTATTGCCCGCGTCCTTTGTATTATATGTTTGCACTTGTTAGGGTTTATAAATATTTCCTTCGTTTCTTTTATAACCCTATGTCTTGTAATATATATGCACTTTATATATAGCCTTTTTGTCATATGCATATTTCCTTCTAACATTATTAGGTTATGTCTTTTATAATAATTTGAGTGCCTTATAACCATAATGTTTATTTTCAAATGCTTTAATACTTTAGTGCATAACATATAATATCGCCTTTATAATTTTAAAAATGACCATTGGGGTCATGTTTTAAAATTATAATCATTCTAATGCTCTTGGTTCATGTGCAGGTACAAGAGTGGTCCCAAATTGATCATTTTGCATTCAATGAAAAATATCTAGGGAAATTTAATATGTATGGAATGGAATATGAAATAGGGAATGTAGGGTATATATGTGGGAAATAATATTAACGAATATTTGCAGGTATTAACTCGAATTAAATCAAAACTAAAAGTTCCTACAAAATTTGAAATTTAAGTACAAAATGGCGTAAAATATACTCCCTTGCTGTTGTTTGTACAGGTGCTCCTTGATGCTGTTTATACAGGTGGAATGTTGGATCCAAAATTTGTTTGGACAAATGAAAAGTAGCCTTTTATTTCTGCTTCTTGTTTACTATACTCCTTTGCTGTTGTTTTCTTCAGGTCCCTTTGAATGATGTTTGTTTCTTTCAGGTCCCTTTGCAATGTGCCTGGAATGGTTTAATCTGCTGCAACTTGTTTGCTTCAGGTCCCTCTGCAATAGTATTTCTCAGGTCCCTCTGCAATGCTTTTGGTATATTGTCCCAGCTCTGATCTGGTTCTGCTGCAACAAGTTTGCTTCAGGTCCCTCTGCAATATTTCTCAGGTTCAAAGTGGACAACACAATCCTTTAGCTGTAACAGCTAAAGGGTTGCGATAATCCTCTCCCTCGTTGAAGGTTTGACTTGTCCTCAAGTCAATTGTTGAGAGGCCCTGCATTGACATTAAGTAAGAGTAGTAACACAAGAATGGAGAATTCATAGAGTCCAGGTTTCCCTGGTTTTCCTCTATGAATTCATGCTTGCTCAGTGCCAGTTGCCTGGTTTTCACTAGCAAACAATTTATTTTTTATATTTTTTTTTTATGTTTTCATATATTTTTTCTCTTTTTTTTTTATTTTTTCCTTTTTTTTTTTTAACTATACATATTTTTTATGCTTTTTCAGAACTGGAAGATGGCATAGCCATTATTTCCAGTCCATTTTCTTGGATCAGTTGTTTCATAAATATCTCTTTGCTAATAGGCTGATGATAGACTTTCAGCCTATGACCATTGACAACAAATGAGGTGGGATCCTGGTCTATGGTCTTTATCCTCACAGCTCCATTGTCAAAGATTTCCTCAATTTCATATGGCCCCAGCCAATGTGTTGTAAATTTTGCTTTGAAATCCCTGAATTTGGAGTCGAATAATAACGCCCAGTCTCCCTTCTGGAATGTCTTTGTTTTGATGTATCGATCATGCCATTTCATCCTCTGTTGCTGTACTAGGGTTGTCTGTTCAATTGCTTGTTGACGCTTTTCATCCAATTGGTTAAGTTCCATGATTCTCTGTTGTTGTGCCTCGGTGAGATCCATGCCCAACTGTGCTGCTAATCTGTAGGTTTGTATTTGAAACTCAATGGGCAGTAAGGCTTCTTTTCCGTACACCAACTGGTATGGACTAAAACCAGTTGTGTTGCGCCATGTGATCCTATAAGCCCATAATGCATCCTTGATTTTTTCAGACCAGTCTTTTCGATTAAGCTGCACTGTCTTAGTCATAATATTTTCTAAGACCTTGTTTGTAGATTCTACCTGACCATTTGCTTGCGGATGATACGGAGTAGATTTTCTGTGCTTTATCTTGTATTTTTCTGTCAGATCCCGTACTAACTTTGAGGTAAACTGCGCTCCTTGATCTGTCACTATTTGTCTTGGTACTCCATATCGCACAAAAATTTCTTCAAAGAGGAAAGTAACCACTGTGTCCTCGGTCGCTCTGCTTACTGCTTTGGCCTCGACCCATTTTGTTACATAATCCGTGCATACAAGAATGTATCTTTTTCCATTTGACGTTGGATTAATGGGTCCTACAAAATCAAGTGCCCATTGTTCGAATGGTTCAATGAGGACTTGAGGCCTTAGTGGCATTTCATCTAACAGAATGGGTCTCCCTACTCTTTGGCAGCTGTCACATTGTTTGACATATGCCTTGGAGTCTTTGAAGATAGATGGCCAGTAATAGCCCAGTGGCAGCACTTTGTATGCTGTTCGTTTGTCTGCAAAATGGCCACCACAGGGTTCGTCATGACATGCTCTAAGTATATCTAGTATTTCATCTTCACGTACACACTTTCGAATCATTAGATCAGAACCAGTATAAAACAAATCACCATTTACCTAGCTATATATAGAACTTTCTCTAATTATCTTCTTTCTTTGCTTGCTTGTAAAGTGATTTGGAAATTGTCCAAATGACAAGTAATTTGCAATATCAGCAAACCAAGGGGTTTTTACTGTTATTGCAAATAGATGTTCATCCGGGAAGTTATCTATCACAGGATTTAGGTCTTCTGGTGTTTGGATGCGGGACAGAAAGTCAGCCACCTGGTTTTCCTTACCGGGTCTGTCTTGGATTGTAATGTTAAATTCTTGCAATAACAGGAGCCATCTTGTAATTCGCCCATTAGTGATGGGTTTGTTCATCAAGTATTTTATTGCTGAGTGATCTGTATGAATAAACACTTGATATCCTGTTATGTAATGCCTGAATTTGTTTACTGTGTGTATTACAGCTAACATTTCTTTTTCAGTGACTGTATAGTTTGCTTCTGCAGGTGTCAGATTTTTACTAATAAAGTATATTGCATAGTGAAGCAAATTTTCTTTCTGTCCTAAAGAAGCGCCAATTGCTGTATCTGATGCATCAGTGGAAATATGAAATGGTAAAGACCAATTTGGTCCACGAAGTATAGGTGCCACTGACAATTTGTCTTTTAAAATTTGAAAAGCATTTTGACAGCTAGTAGTCCATTGAAATTCAATGTCTCGTGCTAGAAGTTTAAACAAAGGTTGTGCTATTTTGCTAAAATTTTCAATAAAGCGTCTGTAATAGCCTGCATATCCCAAGAAACTTCTTACCTCCTTCTGTGTTGTAGGTGGCATTAAGTTATTCAGGACTTTGATTTTAGCTGGATCCACCTTAATTCCTGATGCAGAAATATGGTGGCCCAGCACTATTCCCTCTGTTAACATCATATAGCACTTCTCATTGCTTAATGACAGATTTGTTTCCATACATCTTTGTAAGACTTTTTCAAGGTTTTTAAGGCAATCATCATAGGTATTTCCGTAGACTGTAAAGTCATCCATATAGACTTCTACACATTCATGTACCAGATCAGCAAAAATTGCAAGCACTGCTCTTTGAAAAGTTGCAGGTGCATTGCATAACCCAAATGGCAAAACATTGTATGCATAAGTTCCCCATGGGCATGTGAATGTAGTTTTGTCCTAGTCTTCGGTTGCTATCTTAATCTGATTGTATCCGCTAAACCCGTCTAAGAAAGAAAAATATTTCTTTCCAGCTAGAGAGTCCAGCACTTGGTCAATGAATGGTAGAGGAAAATAATCTTTTAATGTTGCTTTGTTTAGTTCACGATAATCTACACATACCCTCCACTTGCCATTTTTCTTTGGAACAATAACTAATGGTGAAACCCATTGACTATCCGAAATAGGATAAATGAATCCGACACTTAACAACTTCTGCAATTCTTCTTTTACTATTTCCTTCATTGTAGGATTCATTCGTCTTTGCGGTTGTCTAACAGGTTTTAGTTTATCATCAGTGTAAATGTGGTGAGTACATGTGTTTGGATGGATGCCTTGCATGTCAATATAATCCTAGGCAAATGCTTTTGAATATTTCTTTAATAATGCAATTACCTCTTGTTCTTGTTGTGATTGCAGTTGGTTTCCTATATTGAGAGTTTTACCAGGATATACCTCAATTGTTTTGATTACCGAATTGGAAATTGTGTTTACAGGAAAAATGTTTTCAAAAGAATTTTGCAAAGTTGAAATAGTACACGTTTCCTGGAAACACTGATTTAAAAGGTTATCAGCAGCTTCATACTGTTCTCATCTAAGCTGCTCTGAAATATTTGGTTCTGAAATGAAAAGATCCATCAAATCTTCATTCCCTTCCTCCTCTCTAAAATCATAGAATTGATTAATACTTAAAACTGTTTTTGTTTGCTTGTTTTCCTGAGTTTCAAGTACTGATTCTAAAGAAGTGGTTTGTGCAGGTGAATAGAGTGTGATGTGTTTCTTTTCATCTCCATGCGAGATAATCATACTTCCTGATCTGCAGCCAATGAAGGCATCAGCAGTGGCTAACCATGGCCTTCCGAGAATTAGAGGGTGTCCTCCCAGATTTGTTTTTGGTTGCAGAATAAGGAAGTCAACAGGATATTCCCATGAATCCAGAGAGACTATGATGTCTTCTATTATTCCTTCAGGAACAACTTTAGATCTATCTGCTAGTTCTAATACTGTTGAAGTTGTTTGAAGGTCGTTTATTTGTAAAGCTTTCATTGTCTCTAATGTCATTACATTGATAGCTGCCCCTAAGTCTATTAATGTATTAGGTACTGAAAAATTATTGATTGATATGGTAACCATAGGGATACCAGGATCAATATATTTTTCTACCGTAGTATGTGTAGACATAAGGCTTGCTAGCTTTCCAATGACTTGGATTGTAGTGGGATCTTTTCTTTTTCTTCCAGATTTCTTAATGCATAATTCCTTTATTGTTGTAGCATAGATAGGTATTTCTTTAATTGCTTTTAACAAAGGAATTTTTACATATGCATTTTTCAGTTCATCTAAAATATCAAATTCAGGAAGGGTTATCTCTTTTGATTGTTCC